>OW584243.1:7481135-7716800 GCA_939192795.1 Bombylius discolor | reverse complement strand
AAAGTAATGATAAATTTGAATTATTTATCAAACAATTTCCAAATTTAAAATATTTAAAAATTTATCGTGTATTCAAGGAATATAATAATAATATACTAAATAATTTTTATGATAATTTTGCAAGACATTTTTTTTCACATTTAATTAAATTAAAAGAATTTCATTTAAATATAGCTTATGATGATTTTTTATGTGATGATTTAACATTATTACGTTTCAATCAAAATATAGTAAATTTAACACAATTAACATTGGAAAAATGTTATTCACTAACAACACAAGATATAATTCAATTAATTAAATCACAAAAATATTTAACACATTTAAAATTATTAAATATTAAAGATAGTTCAACTAATGAAATATTTGATGTAATTTGTAATAATTTAAAATATTTAAAAGAGCTTTCATTCAATAGTTCAGATGTAATTGGAGATACTGGTATTGAAAAATTCGAAAAATTAAAAAATACATTATGTGTTTTAGATTTATCATGTTATGGAATTAATTTGAATAATTCAGGTATTTTAAAGGGTTTAGCTACCAAAGAAAATTTCATTTTAAAAAAATTATATTTGGAAATGTCACGATTTAACAATCGTAATTTAATAAAAATTCTAATGAATTTACCAAATTTACAATTATTAGATTTAAATTCACATTTTTCTACTTTAGATGATATTTGTTTAATATTTATTGTGGTAAAATTACGAAATTTAACTTATTTAAATATTGGTTTCTGTAGAAAATTATCAAATATATCTTTCAAATTTTTGAAAAAACTGTACAATTTGAAATATTTAAATTTATCATGTGTGCCAAATGTGGATGGTTATACATTAATTTACCATTTAAAATTTAATGGTTTAAAATGTCTTATATTAGATTATTGTCCTTTTATAACAAATAAAGGAATTAAAGTACTCGCTAAAAATTCACCATCAATTGAGTATTTGAGCTTAGTTAGTTGCGATCAAATAAATGACAAGGGGATTTTTAATATTTTTAAAAATTTTCATAGATTAAAAGTATTAGATGTAAGAGATTGTAATATTAAAAGTTGTAAAAATATCAAAAATGTTTCTAAGAATTACTTAAATGTGAAGAAAATTTTGATGTAAAGAATTTATATCTTTTAAAGATTTTGGTTATTTCGTTTTTGTACTTTAAATACACATAAATTTCTTAAATTTAAATTATTTGTTTCTATTTTGCTATAAAATCCTTTTCCATTTATTGGACATTAAATTTCTGATTACATTCTATCGGCAAGTTATTATTCATTGTTTCTGCTAAAAATACTTGCATTTTTGTTGTGTGTGTCGTTTTTCTAAATGGACAGTGTGGTAAAATAGCTTTATTAACGTGGTTTTTGTATAGAATCTGATCCTCGATTCAATTCACACTGCGAGCTTATGTATTATATGCATTGAAATTGTTCATAGAGGATATTTAAAAATTTTCTCTTGACGAAGTGGTGAACATACTTTTTTATCATAAAATTATCCATAAAAATTTGATGAGATGTGTTACATTATATTTGATCCTACTTTTTCAGAAGTTCTATCTAAATTTTAAATCGATTTCACTTTAACCCTAGGTTTGTCTGATCGTATAAAAATGTATCAATCAAAAGGACAAAATATACGAAAAATCATTAAGACTTTCAACATTTTTAACCTTGTTTTCCATTTTATCAGCGAGGAAGTGATCAATGAAAAATTTTATTGGTTCACTTCTTCAGTATCAGTTTACCAGCTGTTTTGGTGTCAAAGTATCATATAATATTAATTGAAGTTTGGGGCTATGACGTAATTTTGTAATTCGTATTTTAAATTTCTTCTTGATTTGTTTCGTAATGTTGGATTTTTTCAGTGAAATTTGTTGAAGTATGTAATTTAATTTTTTAACATGTTTATTTTGACGCTTAAAGTGAGGCTATTCTGAAAAAGAATATAAGTGATCTGAGCAAAACTGAATTGATCACATATCACTTTCTCAGTTCCAATAAAACAAAGCTAGTAGCTAATAGATCTTTTTCACTAAAACAGCTGGTAAACTGATACTGAGCGGTCAATTATTAAATTTTGGCTCACTTTGAAAGTGAGATTTTTCGTAGCGACCTCTATTGTCGACTCAAAAAAATCAATGTGAATAAACGCTCTTATCATGTGAGGAAGTGAGAAATCTAACTTCTTCAGTTCCAATAAAACACAGCAAATAATAAAAGCCTCCTTCAATTAAATAAAATAAATATAAAAATAATTGTGTTATATATTTTTCCGTAGAAAGTATTGTACTTCGAAAGTCTTTTTTCTCAGAAACTATTGAAGATAAGATCAAAAGGACTTCAGATGGTCTATCTAATTGTTGAAAGAGAAGAAAACAATTTAAACACACTTTTTTTACATGGAACAAGAAATTGTTGAAATAAATATTTCTTGTCGAAATATATTGAGAGTTGTTAGAATATTTTATTAAAAATATTTTCCAAACTATCATCATTAACTAAGAATTATTATTTATAAGATTTAATATCTGTGCAAATAAAAAAAAATAAATAAAAAACACTGGAATGTATGTTTACATATATATTTTTCAATTGCCAATATTTGATGTACCACCAGTACCTAGGTAAAATTTTGCAAACTGAACTCAAACTGAGATAAAACGATATTCACCCTTGTTTTAAAGAAAATATGAAAAAAAAAATCAAAAAATGCTTAAATTGTATAAGATTTCTTGTTGGGAAATTTAAAATTTTCTTAAGGTATGTGTAATAAGTGATGTCCTAACAACACTAACATTAATTTTGACATTACACGAATATTGATTCCAATTTCCATGTTATTTATTGGCTGTTCAGTAGGCGCTCAAATTTAAGTAAAAAACGTCTTGAAATTTAGTTTTTTAGAAATTTAACTAAAAAATTTAAAAAAAATGGATCAAATGTTGATTAATATTAATAATAATAATAATAATGAGAGTAGTAATGATGATAGTAGCGGTAATGAAATAAGTGATTACAGTGATGATAGTGATGTAGATACCACTACTACTTATGATGAAGATAGTAGCTTCGATTTCGATGAGCCTTTACCTGATGATTCTAATATCTGGCCCATGTTAAGTAAGATCACACCAGAATTTTCACAAGAAATGAAGAAAAAAATAATTCATAAGGAGTTATTTGAATTTCTTAAAAGCAGCGAAGCAAAATCAGATTCAACAGACTTTGGTCTTTTACCAACCGTTGCAGTTGATAATATTTTTAAATTTTTAGATCATGGTGATATAAAAGCTGCATCAGCAACTTGTCTTACATGGCGATTAGCTGCAAGAAAACATTTATTTTATAGAGAAAATACCGCACTTAAATTAGATGATAAGCAACTAATAGATTTCATAAAATTTTTCAAACATAAATCATCAATCGAAATGTTAATTTCTAAGAATTTTTATTTAAAAAATATTAAGTCAAATAATTTTATAAAATTCGGAAACTTATGTTTTGAAAAAATTCATGAATTAACATTGGAAAATATAATTATATTTAAAAATAATTGGATAATTTTGAAATTATTTAAAAATCTGAAAGCATTAACACTTATAAATTGCACTTTTTGCAGATTTAATTTAATCATAGAAAAAAATTTATTATTATCAAATATTGATAAATTAACAATAAATAAATGTGAAATAGTTGAAAGTAATGATAAATTTGAATTATTTATCAAACAATTTCCAAATTTAAAATATTTAAAAATTTATCGTGTATTCAAGGAATATAATAATAATATACTAAATAATTTTTATGATAATTTTGCAAGACATTTTTTTTCACATTTAATTAAATTAAAAGAATTTCATTTAAATATAGCTTATGATGATTTTTTATGTGATGATTTAACATTATTACGTTTCAATCAAAATATAGTAAATTTAACACAATTAACATTGGAAAAATGTTATTCACTAACAACACAAGATATAATTCAATTAATTAAATCACAAAAATATTTAACACATTTAAAATTATTAAATATTAAAGATAGTTCAACTAATGAAATATTTGATGTAATTTGTAATAATTTAAAATATTTAAAAGAGCTTTCATTCAATAGTTCAGATGTAATTGGAGATACTGGTATTGAAAAATTCGAAAAATTAAAAAATACATTATGTGTTTTAGATTTATCATGTTATGGAATTAATTTGAATAATTCAGGTATTTTAAAGGGTTTAGCTACCAAAGAAAATTTCATTTTAAAAAAATTATATTTGGAAATGTCACGATTTAACAATCGTAATTTAATAAAAATTCTAATGAATTTACCAAATTTACAATTATTAGATTTAAATTCACATTTTTCTACTTTAGATGATATTTGTTTAATATTTATTGTGGTAAAATTACGAAATTTAACTTATTTAAATATTGGTTTCTGTAGAAAATTATCAAATATATCTTTCAAATTTTTGAAAAAACTGTACAATTTGAAATATTTAAATTTATCATGTGTGCCAAATGTGGATGGTTATACATTAATTTACCATTTAAAATTTAATGGTTTAAAATGTCTTATATTAGATTATTGTCCTTTTATAACAAATAAAGGAATTAAAGTACTCGCTAAAAATTCACCATCAATTGAGTATTTGAGCTTAGTTAGTTGCGATCAAATAAATGACAAGGGGATTTTTAATATTTTTAAAAATTTTCATAGATTAAAAGTATTAGATGTAAGAGATTGTAATATTAAAAGTTGTAAAAATATCAAAAATGTTGCTAAGAATTACTTAAATGTGAAGAAAATTTTGATGTAAAGAATTTATATCTTTTAAAGATTTTGTTAATTTCGTTTTTGTACTTTAAATACACATAAATTTCTTAAATTTAAATTATTTGTTTCTATTTTGCTATAAAATCCTTTTCCATTTATTGGACATTAAATTTCTGATTACATTCTATCGGCAAGTTATTATTCATTGTTTCTGCTAAAAATACTTGCATTTTTGTTGTGTGTGTCGTTTTTCTAAATGGACAGTGTGGTAAAATAGCTTTATTAACGTGGTTTTTGTATAGAATCTGATCCTCGATTCAATTCACACTGCGAGCTTATGTATTATATGCATTGAAATTGTTCATAGAGGATATTTAAAAATTTTCTCTTGACGAAGTGGTGAACATACTTTTTTATCATAAAATTATCCATAAAAATTTGATGAGATGTGTTACATTATATTTGATCCTACTTTTTCAGAAGTTCTATCTAAATTTTAAATCGATTTCACTTTAACCCTAGGTTTGTCTGATCGTATAAAAATGTATCAATCAAAAGGACAAAATATACGAAAAATCATTAAGACTTTCAACATTTTTAACCTTGTTTTCCATTTTATCAGCGAGGAAGTGATCAATGAAAAATTTTATTGGTTCACTTCTTCAGTATCAGTTTACCAGCTGTTTTGGTGTCAAAGTATCATATAATATTAATTGAAGTTTGGGGCTATGACGTAATTTTGTAATTCGTATTTTAAATTTCTTCTTGATTTGTTTCGTAATGTTGGATTTTTTCAGTGAAATTTGTTGAAGTATGTAATTTAATTTTTTAACATGTTTATTTTGACGCTTAAAGTGAGGCTATTCTGAAAAAGAATATAAGTGATCTGAGCAAAACTGAATTGATCACATATCACTTTCTCAGTTCCAATAAAACAAAGCTAGTAGCTAATAGATCTTTTTCACTAAAACAGCTGGTAAACTGATACTGAGCGGTCAATTATTAAATTTTGGCTCACTTTGAAAGTGAGATTTTTCGTAGCGACCTCTATTGTCGACTCAAAAAAATCAATGTGAATAAACGCTCTTATCATGTGAGGAAGTGAGAAATCTAACTTCTTCAGTTCCAATAAAACACAGCAAATAATAAAAGCCTCCTTCAATTAAATAAAATAAATATAAAAATAATTGTGTTATATATTTTTCCGTAGAAAGTATTGTACTTCGAAAGTCTTTTTTCTCAGAAACTATTGAAGATAAGATCAAAAGGACTTCAGATGGTCTATCTAATTGTTGAAAGAGAAGAAAACAATTTAAACACACTTTTTTTACATGGAACAAGAAATTGTTGAAATAAATATTTCTTGTCGAAATATATTGAGAGTTGTTAGAATATTTTATTAAAAATATTTTCCAAACTATCATCATTAACTAAGAATTATTATTTATAAGATTTAATATCTGTGCAAATAAAAAAAAATAAATAAAAAACACTGGAATGTATGTTTACATATATATTTTTCAATTGCCAATATTTGATGTACCACCAGTACCTAGGTAAAATTTTGCAAACTGAACTCAAACTGAGATAAAACGATATTCACCCTTGTTTTAAAGAAAATATGAAAAAAAAAATCAAAAAATGCTTAAATTGTATAAGATTTCTTGTTGGGAAATTTAAAATTTTCTTAAGGTATGTGTAATAAGTGATGTCCTAACAACACTAACATTAATTTTGACATTACACGAATATTGATTCCAATTTCCATGTTATTTATTGGCTGTTCAGTAGGCGCTCAAATTTAAGTAAAAAACGTCTTGAAATTTAGTTTTTTAGAAATTTAACTAAAAAATTTAAAAAAAATGGATCAAATGTTGATTAATATTAATAATAATAATAATAATGAGAGTAGTAATGATGATAGTAGCGGTAATGAAATAAGTGATTACAGTGATGATAGTGATGTAGATACCACTACTACTTATGATGAAGATAGTAGCTTCGATTTCGATGAGCCTTTACCTGATGATTCTAATATCTGGCCCATGTTAAGTAAGATCACACCAGAATTTTCACAAGAAATGAAGAAAAAAATAATTCATAAGGAGTTATTTGAATTTCTTAAAAGCAGCGAAGCAAAATCAGATTCAACAGACTTTGGTCTTTTACCAACCGTTGCAGTTGATAATATTTTTAAATTTTTAGATCATGGTGATATAAAAGCTGCATCAGCAACTTGTCTTACATGGCGATTAGCTGCAAGAAAACATTTATTTTATAGAGAAAATACCGCACTTAAATTAGATGATAAGCAACTAATAGATTTCATAAAATTTTTCAAACATAAATCATCAATCGAAATGTTAATTTCTAAGAATTTTTATTTAAAAAATATTAAGTCAAATAATTTTATAAAATTCGGAAACTTATGTTTTGAAAAAATTCATGAATTAACATTGAAAAATATAATTATATTTAAAAATAATTGGATAATTTTGAAATTATTTAAAAATCTGAAAGCATTAACACTTATAAATTGCACTTTTTGCAGATTTAATTTAATCATAGAAAAAAATTTATTATTATCAAATATTGATAAATTAACAATAAATAAATGTGAAATAGTTGAAAGTAATGATAAATTTGAATTATTTATCAAACAATTTCCAAATTTAAAATATTTAAAAATTTATCGTGTATTCAAGGAATATAATAATAATATACTAAATAATTTTTATGATAATTTTGCAAGACATTTTTTTTCACATTTAATTAAATTAAAAGAATTTCATTTAAATATAGCTTATGATGATTTTTTATGTGATGATTTTACTTTATTACGTTTCAATCAAAATATAGTAAATTTAACACAATTAACATTGGAAAAATGTTATTCACTAACAACACAAGATATAATTCAATTAATTAAATCACAAAAATATTTAACACATTTAAAATTATTAAATATTAAAGATAGTTCAACTAATGAAATATTTGATGTAATTTGTAATAATTTAAAATATTTAAAAGAGCTTTCATTCAATAGTTCAGATGTAATTGGAGATACTGGTATTGAAAAATTCGAAAAATTAAAAAATACATTATGTGTTTTAGATTTATCATGTTATGGAATTAATTTGAATAATTCAGGTATTTTAAAGGGTTTAGCTACCAAAGAAAATTTCATTTTAAAAAAATTATATTTGGAAATGTCACGATTTAACAATCGTAATTTAATAAAAATTCTAATGAATTTACCAAATTTACAATTATTAGATTTAAATTCACATTTTTCTACTTTAGATGATATTTGTTTAATATTTATTGTGGTAAAATTACGAAATTTAACTTATTTAAATATTGGTTTCTGTAGAAAATTATCAAATATATCTTTCAAATTTTTGAAAAAACTGTACAATTTGAAATATTTAAATTTATCATGTGTGCCAAATGTGGATGATTATACATTAATTTACCATTTAAAATTTAATGGTTTAAAATGTCTTATATTAGATTATTGTCCTTTTATAACAAATAAAGGAATTAAAGTACTCGCTAAAAATTCACCATCAATTGAGTATTTGAGCTTAGTTAGTTGCGATCAAATAAATGACAAGGGGATTTTTAATATTTTTAAAAATTTTCATAGATTAAAAGTATTAGATGTAAGAGATTGTAATATTAAAAGTTGTAAAAATATCAAAAATGTTGCTAAGAATTACTTAAATGTGAAGAAAATTTTGATGTAAAGAATTTATATCTTTTAAAGATTTTGTTAATTTCGTTTTTGTACTTTAAATACACATAAATTTCTTAAATTTAAATTATTTGTTTCTATTTTGCTATAAAATCCTTTTCCATTTATTGGACATTAAATTTATCTGATTACATTCTATCGGCAAGTTATTATTCATTGTTTCTGCTAAAAATACTTGCATTTTTGTTGTGTGTGTCGTTTTTCTAAATGGACAGTGTGGTAAAATAGCTTTATTAACGTGGTTTTTGTATAGAATCTGATCCTCGATTCAATTCACACTGCGAGCTTATGTATTATATGCATTGAAATTGTTCATAGAGGATATTTAAAAATTTTCTCTTGACGAAGTGGTGAACATACTTTTTTATCATAAAATTATCCATAAAAATTTGATGAGATGTGTTACATTATATTTGATCCTACTTTTTCAGAAGTTCTATCTAAATTTTAAATCGATTTCACTTTAACCCTAGGTTTGTCTGATCGTATAAAAATGTATCAATCAAAAGGACAAAATATACGAAAAATCATTAAGACTTTCAACATTTTTAACCTTGTTTTCCATTTTATCAGCGAGGAAGTGATCAATGAAAAATTTTATTGGTTCACTTCTTCAGTATCAGTTTACCAGCTGTTTTGGTGTCAAAGTATCATATAATATTAATTGAAGTTTGGGGCTATGACGTAATTTTGTAATTCGTATTTTAAATTTCTTCTTGATTTGTTTCGTAATGTTGGATTTTTTCAGTGAAATTTGTTGAAGTATGTAATTTAATTTTTTAACATGTTTATTTTGACGCTTAAAGTGAGGCTATTCTGAAAAAGAATATAAGTGATCTGAGCAAAACTGAATTGATCACATATCACTTTCTCAGTTCCAATAAAACAAAGCTAGTAGCTAATAGATCTTTTTCACTAAAACAGCTGGTAAACTGATACTGAGCGGTCAATTATTAAATTTTGGCTCACTTTGAAAGTGAGATTTTTCGTAGCGACCTCTATTGTCGACTCAAAAAAATCAATGTGAATAAACGCTCTTATCATGTGAGGAAGTGAGAAATCTAACTTCTTCAGTTCCAATAAAACACAGCAAATAATAAAAGCCTCCTTCAATTAAATAAAATAAATATAAAAATAATTGTGTTATATATTTTTCCGTAGAAAGTATTGTACTTCGAAAGTCTTTTTTCTCAGAAACTATTGAAGATAAGATCAAAAGGACTTCAGATGGTCTATCTAATTGTTGAAAGAGAAGAAAACAATTTAAACACACTTTTTTTACATGGAGCAAGAAATTGTTGAAATAAATATTTCTTGTCGAAATATATTGAGAGTTGTTAGAATATTTTATTAAAAATATTTTCCAAACTATCATCATTAACTAAGAATTATTATTTATAAGATTTAATATCTGTGCAAATAAAAAAAATAAATAAAAAACACTGGAATGTATGTTTACATATATATTTTTCAATTGCCAATATTTGATGTACCACCAGTACCTAGGTAAAATTTTGCAAACTGAACTCAAACTGAGATAAAACGATATTCACCCTTGTTTTAAAGAAAATATGAAAAAAAAAATCGAAAAATGCTTAAATTGTATAAGATTTCTTGTTGGGAAATTTAAAATTTTCTTAAGGTATGTGTAATAAGTGATGTCCTAACAACACTAACATTAATTTTGACATTACACGAATATTGATTCCAATTTCCATGTTATTTATTGGCTGTTCAGTAGGCGCTCAAATTTAAGTAAAAAACATCTTGAAATTTAGTTTTTTAGAAATTTAACTAAAAATTTAAAAAAAAAATGGATCAAATGTTGATTAATATTAATAATAATAATAATAATGAGAGTAGTAATGATGATAGTAGCGGTAATGAAATAAGTGATTACAGTGATGATAGTGATGTAGATACCACTACTACTTATGATGAAGATAGTAGCTTCGATTTCGATGAGCCTTTACCTGATGATTCTAATATCTGGCCCATGTTAAGTAAGATCACACCAGAATTTTCACAAGAAATGAAGAAAAAAATAATTCATAAGGAGTTATTTGAATTTCTTAAAAGCAGCGAAGCAAAATCAGATTCAACAGACTTTGGTCTTTTACCAACCGTTGCAGTTGATAATATTTTTAAATTTTTAGATCATGGTGATATAAAAGCTGCATCAGCAACTTGTCTTACATGGCGATTAGCTGCAAGAAAACATTTATTTTATAGAGAAAATACCGCACTTAAATTAGATGATAAGCAACTAATAGATTTCATAAAATTTTTCAAACATAAATCATCAATCGAAATGTTAATTTCTAAGAATTTTTATTTAAAAAATATTAAGTCAAATAATTTTATAAAATTCGGAAACTTATGTTTTGAAAAAATTCATGAATTAACATTGGAAAATATAATTATATTTAAAAATAATTGGATAATTTTGAAATTATTTAAAAATCTGAAAGCATTAACGCTTATAAATTGCACTTTTTGCAGATTTAATTTAATCATAGAAAAAAATTTATTATTATCAAATATTGATAAATTAACAATAAATAAATGTGAAATAGTTGAAAGTAATGATAAATTTGAATTATTTATCAAACAATTTCCAAATTTAAAATATTTAAAAATTTATCGTGTATTCAAGGAATATAATAATAATATACTAAATAATTTTTATGATAATTTTGCAAGACATTTTTTTTCACATTTAATTAAATTAAAAGAATTTCATTTAAATATAGCTTATGATGATTTTTTATGTGATGATTTTACTTTATTACGTTTCAATCAAAATATAGTAAATTTAACACAATTAACATTGGAAAAATGTTATTCACTAACAACACAAGATATAATTCAATTAATTAAATCACAAAAATATTTAACACATTTAAAATTATTAAATATTAAAGATAGTTCAACTAATGAAATATTTGATGTAATTTGTAATAATTTAAAATATTTAAAAGAGCTTTCATTCAATAGTTCAGATGTAATTGGAGATACTGGTATTGAAAAATTCGAAAAATTAAAAAATACATTATGTGTTTTAGATTTATCATGTTATGGAATTAATTTGAATAATTCAGGTATTTTAAAGGGTTTAGCTACCAAAGAAAATTTCATTTTAAAAAAATTATATTTGGAAATGTCACGATTTAACAATCGTAATTTAATAAAAATTCTAATGAATTTACCAAATTTACAATTATTAGATTTAAATTCACATTTTTCTACTTTAGATGATATTTGTTTAATATTTATTGTGGTAAAATTACGAAATTTAACTTATTTAAATATTGGTTTCTGTAGAAAATTATCAAATATATCTTTCAAATTTTTGAAAAAACTGTACAATTTGAAATATTTAAATTTATCATGTGTGCCAAATGTGGATGATTATACATTAATTTACCATTTAAAATTTAATGGTTTAAAATGTCTTATATTAGATTATTGTCCTTTTATAACAAATAAAGGAATTAAAGTACTCGCTAAAAATTCACCATCAATTGAGTATTTGAGCTTAGTTAGTTGCGATCAAATAAATGACAAGGGGATTTTTAATATTTTTAAAAATTTTCATAGATTAAAAGTATTAGATGTAAGAGATTGTAATATTAAAAGTTGTAAAATTATCAAAAATGTTGCTAAGAATTACTTAAATGTGAAGAAAATTTTGATGTAAAGAATTTATATCTTTTAAAGATTTTGTTAATTTCGTTTTTGTACTTTAAATACACATAAATTTCTTAAATTTAAATTATTTGTTTCTATTTTGCTATAAAATCCTTTTCCATTTATTGGACATTAAATTTATCTGATTACATTCTATCGGCAAGTTATTATTCATTGTTTCTGCTAAAAATACTTGCATTTTTGTTGTGTGTGTCGTTTTTCTAAATGGACAGTGTGGTAAAATAGCTTTATTAACGTGGTTTTTGTATAGAATCTGATCCTCGATTCAATTCACACTGCGAGCTTATGTATTATATGCATTGAAATTGTTCATAGAGGATATTTAAAAATTTTCTCTTGACGAAGTGGTGAACATACTTTTTTATCATAAAATTATCCATAAAAATTTGATGAGATGTGTTACATTATATTTGATCCTACTTTTTCAGAAGTTCTATCTAAATTTTAAATCGATTTCACTTTAACCCTAGGTTTGTCTGATCGTATAAAAATGTATCAATCAAAAGGACAAAATATACGAAAAATCATTAAGACTTTCAACATTTTTAACCTTGTTTTCCATTTTATCAGCGAGGAAGTGATCAATGAAAAATTTTATTGGTTCACTTCTTCAGTATCAGTTTACCAGCTGTTTTGGTGTCAAAGTATCATATAATATTAATTGAAGTTTGGGGCTATGACGTAATTTTGTAATTCGTATTTTAAATTTCTTCTTGATTTGTTTCGTAATGTTGGATTTTTTCAGTGAAATTTGTTGAAGTATGTAATTTAATTTTTTAACATGTTTATTTTGACGCTTAAAGTGAGGCTATTCTGAAAAAGAATATAAGTGATCTGAGCAAAACTGAATTGATCACATATCACTTTCTCAGTTCCAATAAAACAAAGCTAGTAGCTAATAGATCTTTTTCACTAAAACAGCTGGTAAACTGATACTGAGCGGTCAATTATTAAATTTTGGCTCACTTTGAAAGTGAGATTTTTCGTAGCGACCTCTATTGTCGACTCAAAAAAATCAATGTGAATAAACGCTCTTATCATGTGAGGAAGTGAGAAATCTAACTTCTTCAGTTCCAATAAAACACAGCAAATAATAAAAGCCTGCTTCAATTAAATAAAATAAATATAAAAATAATTGTGTTATATATTTTTCCGTAGAAAGTATTGTACTTCGAAAGTCTTTTTTCTCAGAAACTATTGAAGATAAGATCAAAAGGACTTCAGATGGTCTATCTAATTGTTGAAAGAGAAGAAAACAATTTAAACACACTTTTTTTACATGGAACAAGAAATTGTTGAAATAAATATTTCTTGTCGAAATATATTGAGAGTTGTTAGAATATTTTATTAAAAATATTTTCCAAACTATCATCATTAACTAAGAATTATTATTTATAAGATTTAATATCTGTGCAAATAAAAAAAAATAAATAAAAAACACTGGAATGTATGTTTACATATATATTTTTCAATTGCCAATATTTGATGTACCACCAGTACCTAGGTAAAATTTTGCAAACTGAACTCAAACTGAGATAAAACGATATTCACCCTTGTTTTATTTGGTGTCTAAACCTGCCATGAGTTATGGCAAGACATAATTTATGTCTGATAAATGTTCATTGTTGTTGTTGCATTTTCATGGCAAGACATCTATGGCAAGACATATGTCTTGCTATCAATGGCAGACATAAATGCGGCAATAAATTGTCAAAATTTATCAATTCACTTTCGAATCAATTGAACTCGATTTCAAAAAAGTGAATTAAGTTTATCTATACGTACATAAATATATTGTTTTCAAAATTGAATTCTATTTTACTGGCGTACTTCGGATTTTTTTAAACTAAAATAATTTATAAAAAGAAAAATAATAAAGTAGTTAGTGTAAATGTTTTTTATTAAGTTTAATTAAAAAATGGCTTATTGTTTTTCTAGAAACACGAGTTAAAAACTCAAGTGATCTATAAGAATCACCCGTTGCTATGTATCTTAATGCAATAGCCAAACGAACTCTTGGACTGACTGGTTCACGCATCGGGGTACTTTGTTTTTTTATAAATGGTTCTATCTGTAGCAAATAAATAATTTCCAATATTATTAATTACAAAAAAACAAGACAAAAAAGAATAACAAAAATACCTACCAAAGTTAAAATTTCCTCGAATTTTGTTACATCCATTCTACAAAAATTTTGATAGTCCGAACCATTTTCCCACAAAATATCTTTTAATAAATTATGTTCGATATTAAACTTTTCTCGTTTTTCTAAGAATGTATTTACCCACATTCTTCGTACTGTTTTTTTTCCTTCTTTATTTTCCATGTTTTCTAAACTTTCTAATATTTTTAAAGCATTTAATGCTTTAATAGCATTTTTCTTTTGGGTAGACATTTTACACTATAACTATATTAAAAACCACAAATAAAATGATTTGAAGCTGAATTAAAGTCGGATTGCAGTTAATTACTCGGTACATATATACTCGAAACGACGACGATGAATGTTGCTCTATAAATGAAATGTCTTGCCATGATAAGCCCAAGTTTAAAAATTTATGTCAAGACATAAATTATGTCTTGCCATAATTCATGGCAGGTTTAGACACGGAGTTAAAGAAAATATGAAAAAAAAAAAAAATCAAAAAATGCTTAAATTGTATAAGATTTCTTGTTGGGAAATTTAAAATTTTCTTAAGGTATGTGTAATAAGTGATGTCCTAACAACACTAACATTAATTTTGACATTACACGAATATTGATTCCAATTTCCATCTTATTTTTTGGCTGTTCAGTAGGCGCTCAAATTTAAGTAAAAAACGTCTTGAAATTTAGTTTTTTAGAAATTTAACTAAAAAATTTTAAAAAAATGGATCAAATGTTGATTAATATTAATAATAATAATAATAATGAGAGTAGTAATGATGATAGTAGCGGTAATGAAATAAGTGATTACAGTGATGATAGTGATGTAGATACCACTACTACTTATGATGAAGATAGTAGCTTCGATTTCGATGAGCCTTTACCTGATGATTCTAATATCACACAGATCACACCAGAATTTTCACAAGAAATGAAGAAAAAAATAATTCATAAGGAGTTATTTGAATTTCTTAAAAGCAGCGAAGCAAAATCAGATTCAACAGACTTTGGTCTTTTACCAACCGTTGCAGTTGATAATATTTTTAAATTTTTAGATCATGGTGATATAAAAGCTGCATCAGCAACTTGTCTTACATGGCGATTAGCTGCAAGAAAACATTTATTTTATAGAGAAAATACCGCACTTAAATTAGATGATAAGCAACTAATAGATTTCATAAAATTTTTCAAACATAAATCATCAATCGAAATGTTAATTTCTAAGAATTTTTATTTAAAAAATATTAAGTCAAATAATTTTATAAAATTCGGAAACTTATGTTTTGAAAAAATTCATGAATTAACATTGGAAAATATAATTATATTTAAAAATAATTGGATAATTTTGAAATTATTTAAAAATCTGAAAGCATTAACACTTATAAATTGCACTTTTTGCAGATTTAATTTAATCATAGAAAAAAATTTATTATTATCAAATATTGATAAATTAACAATAAATAAATGTGAAATAGTTGAAAGTAATGATAAATTTGAATTATTTATCAAACAATTTCCAAATTTAAAATATTTAAAAATTTATCGTGTATTCAAGGAATATAATAATAATATACTAAATAATTTTTATGATAATTTTGCAAGACATTTTTTTTCACATTTAATTAAATTAAAAGAATTTCATTTAAATATAGCTTATGATGATTTTTTATGTGATGATTTTACTTTATTACGTTTCAATCAAAATATAGTAAATTTAACACAATTAACATTGGAAAAATGTTATTCACTAACAACACAAGATATAATTCAATTAATTAAATCACAAAAATATTTAACACATTTAAAATTATTAAATATTAAAGATAGTTCAACTAATGAAATATTTGATGTAATTTGTAATAATTTAAAATATTTAAAAGAGCTTTCATTCAATAGTTCAGATGTAATTGGAGATACTGGTATTGAAAAATTCGAAAAATTAAAAAATACATTATGTGTTTTAGATTTATCATGTTATGGAATTAATTTGAATAATTCAGGTATTTTAAAGGGTTTAGCTACCAAAGAAAATTTCATTTTAAAAAAATTATATTTGGAAATGTCACGATTTAACAATCGTAATTTAATAAAAATTCTAATGAATTTACCAAATTTACAATTATTAGATTTAAATTCACATTTTTCTACTTTAGATGATATTTGTTTAATATTTATTGTGGTAAAATTACGAAATTTAACTTATTTAAATATTGGTTTCTGTAGAAAATTATCAAATATATCTTTCAAATTTTTGAAAAAACTGTACAATTTGAAATATTTAAATTTATCATGTGTGCCAAATGTGGATGATTATACATTAATTTACCATTTAAAATTTAATGGTTTAAAATGTCTTATATTAGATTATTGTCCTTTTATAACAAATAAAGGAATTAAAGTACTCGCTAAAAATTCACCATCAATTGAGTATTTGAGCTTAGTTAGTTGCGATCAAATAAATGACAAGGGGATTTTTAATATTTTTAAAAATTTTCATAGATTAAAAGTATTAGATGTAAGAGATTGTAATATTAAAAGTTGTAAAAATATCAAAAATGTTGCTAAGAATTACTTAAATGTGAAGAAAATTTTGATGTAAAGAATTTATATCTTTTAAAGATTTTGTTAATTTCGTTTTTGTACTTTAAATACACATAAATTTCTTAAATTTAAATTATTTGTTTCTATTTTGCTATAAAATCCTTTTCCATTTATTGGACATTAAATTTCTGATTACATTCTATCGGCAAGTTATTATTCATTGTTTCTGCTAAAAATACTTGCATTTTTGTTGTGTGTGTCGTTTTTCTAAATGGACAGTGTGGTAAAATAGCTTTATTAACGTGGTTTTTGTATAGAATCTGATCCTCGATTCAATTCACACTGCGAGCTTATGTATTATATGCATTGAAATTGTTCATAGAGGATATTTAAAAATTTTCTCTTGACGAAGTGGTGAACATACTTTTTTATCATAAAATTATCCATAAAAATTTGATGAGATGTGTTACATTATATTTGATCCTACTTTTTCAGAAGTTCTATCTAAATTTTAAATCGATTTCACTTTAACCCTAGGTTTGTCTGATCGTATAAAAATGTATCAATCAAAAGGACAAAATATACGAAAAATCATTAAGACTTTCAACATTTTTAACCTTGTTTTCCATTTTATCAGCGAGGAAGTGATCAATGAAAAATTTTATTGGTTCACTTCTTCAGTATCAGTTTACCAGCTGTTTTGGTGTCAAAGTATCATATAATATTAATTGAAGTTTGGGGCTATGACGTAATTTTGTAATTCGTATTTTAAATTTCTTCTTGATTTGTTTCGTAATGTTGGATTTTTTCAGTGAAATTTGTTGAAGTATGTAATTTAATTTTTTAACATGTTTATTTTGACGCTTAAAGTGAGGCTATTCTGAAAAAGAATATAAGTGATCTGAGCAAAACTGAATTGATCACATATCACTTTCTCAGTTCCAATAAAACAAAGCTAGTAGCTAATAGATCTTTTTCACTAAAACAGCTGGTAAACTGATACTGAGCGGTCAATTATTAAATTTTGGCTCACTTTGTAAGTGAGATTTTTCGTAGCGACCTCTATTGTCAACTCAAAAAAATCAATGTGAATAAACGCTCTTATCATGTGAGGAAGTGAGAAATCTAACTTCTTCAGTTCCAATAAAACACAGCAAATAATAAAAGCCTCCTTCAATTAAATAAAATAAATATAAAAATAATTGTGTTATATATTTTTCCGTAGAAAGTATTGTACTTCGAAAGTCTTTTTTCTCAGAAACTATTGAAGATAAGATCAAAAGGACTTCAGATGGTCTATCTAATTGTTGAAAGAGAAGAAAACAATTTAAACACACTTTTTTTACATGGAGCAAGAAATTGTTGAAATAAATATTTCTTGTCGAAATATATTGAGAGTTGTTAGAATATTTTATTAAAAATATTTTCCAAACTATCATCATTAACTAAGAATTATTATTTATAAGATTTAATATCTGTGCAAATAAAAAAAAATAAATAAAAAATACTGGAATGTATGTTTACATATATATTTTTCAATTGCCAATATTTGATGTACCACCAGTACCTAGGTAAAATTTTGCAAACTGAACTCAAACTGAGATAAAACGATATTCACCCTTGTTTTAAAGAAAATATGAAAAAAAAAATCAAAAAATGCTTAAATTGTATAAGATTTCTTGTTGGGAAATTTAAAATTTTCTTAAGGTATGTGTAATAAGTGATGTCCTAACAACACTAACATTAATTTTGACATTACACGAATATTGATTCCAATTTCCATGTTATTTATTGGCTGTTCAGTAGGCGCTCAAATTTAAGTAAAAAACGTCTTGAAATTTAGTTTTTTAGAAATTTAACTAAAAAATTTTAAAAAAATGGATCAAATGTTGATTAATATTAATAATAATAATAATAATGAGAGTAGTAATGATGATAGTAGCGGTAATGAAATAAGTGATTACAGTGATGATAGTGATGTAGATACCACTACTACTTATGATGAAGATAGTAGCTTCGATTTCGATGAGCCTTTACCTGATGATTCTAATATCTGGCCCATGTTAAGTAAGATCACACCAGAATTTTCACAAGAAATGAAGAAAAAAATAATTCATAAGGAGTTATTTGAATTTCTTAAAAGCAGCGAAGCAAAATCAGATTCAACAGACTTTGGTCTTTTACCAACCGTTGCAGTTGATAATATTTTTAAATTTTTAGATCATGGTGATATAAAAGCTGCATCAGCAACTTGTCTTACATGGCGATTAGCTGCAAGAAAACATTTATTTTATAGAGAAAATACCGCACTTAAATTAGATGATAAGCAACTAATAGATTTCATAAAATTTTTCAAACATAAATCATCAATCGAAATGTTAATTTCTAAGAATTTTTATTTAAAAAATATTAAGTCAAATAATTTTATAAAATTCGGAAACTTATGTTTTGAAAAAATTCATGAATTAACATTGGAAAATATAATTATATTTAAAAATAATTGGATAATTTTGAAATTATTTAAAAATCTGAAAGCATTAACACTTATAAATTGCACTTTTTGCAGATTTAATTTAATCATAGAAAAAAATTTATTATTATCAAATATTGATAAATTAACAATAAATAAATGTGAAATAGTTGAAAGTAATGATAAATTTGAATTATTTATCAAACAATTTCCAAATTTAAAATATTTAAAAATTTATCGTGTATTCAAGGAATATAATAATAATATACTAAATAATTTTTATGATAATTTTGCAAGACATTTTTTTTCACATTTAATTAAATTAAAAGAATTTCATTTAAATATAGCTTATGATGATTTTTTATGTGATGATTTTACTTTATTACGTTTCAATCAAAATATAGTAAATTTAACACAATTAACATTGGAAAAATGTTATTCACTAACAACACAAGATATAATTCAATTAATTAAATCACAAAAATATTTAACACATTTAAAATTATTAAATATTAAAGATAGTTCAACTAATGAAATATTTGATGTAATTTGTAATAATTTAAAATATTTAAAAGAGCTTTCATTCAATAGTTCAGATGTAATTGGAGATACTGGTATTGAAAAATTCGAAAAATTAAAAAATACATTATGTGTTTTAGATTTATCATGTTATGGAATTAATTTGAATAATTCAGGTATTTTAAAGGGTTTAGCTACCAAAGAAAATTTCATTTTAAAAAAATTATATTTGGAAATGTCACGATTTAACAATCGTAATTTAATAAAAATTCTAATGAATTTACCAAATTTACAATTATTAGATTTAAATTCACATTTTTCTACTTTAGATGATATTTGTTTAATATTTATTGTGGTAAAATTACGAAATTTAACTTATTTAAATATTGGTTTCTGTAGAAAATTATCAAATATATCTTTCAAATTTTTGAAAAAACTGTACAATTTGAAATATTTAAATTTATCATGTGTGCCAAATGTGGATGATTATACATTAATTTACCATTTAAAATTTAATGGTTTAAAATGTCTTATATTAGATTATTGTCCTTTTATAACAAATAAAGGAATTAAAGTACTCGCTAAAAATTCACCATCAATTGAGTATTTGAGCTTAGTTAGTTGCGATCAAATAAATGACAAGGGGATTTTTAATATTTTTAAAAATTTTCATAGATTAAAAGTATTAGATGTAAGAGATTGTAATATTAAAAGTTGTAAAAATATCAAAAATGTTGCTAAGAATTACTTAAATGTGAAGAAAATTTTGATGTAAAGAATTTATATCTTTTAAAGATTTTGTTAATTTCGTTTTTGTACTTTAAATACACATAAATTTCTTAAATTTAAATTATTTGTTTCTATTTTGCTATAAAATCCTTTTCCATTTATTGGACATTAAATTTCTGATTACATTCTATCGGCAAGTTATTATTCATTGTTTCTGCTAAAAATACTTGCATTTTTGTTGTGTGTGTCGTTTTTCTAAATGGACAGTGTGGTAAAATAGCTTTATTAACGTGGTTTTTGTATAGAATCTGATCCTCGATTCAATTCACACTGCGAGCTTATGTATTATATGCATTGAAATTGTTCATAGAGGATATTTAAAAATTTTCTCTTGACGAAGTGGTGAACATACTTTTTTATCATAAAATTATCCATAAAAATTTGATGAGATGTGTTACATTATATTTGATCCTACTTTTTCAGAAGTTCTATCTAAATTTTAAATCGATTTCACTTTAACCCTAGGTTTGTCTGATCGTATAAAAATGTATCAATCAAAAGGACAAAATATACGAAAAATCATTAAGACTTTCAACATTTTTAACCTTGTTTTCCATTTTATCAGCGAGGAAGTGATCAATGAAAAATTTTATTGGTTCACTTCTTCAGTATCAGTTTACCAGCTGTTTTGGTGTCAAAGTATCATATAATATTAATTGAAGTTTGGGGCTATGACGTAATTTTGTAATTCGTATTTTAAATTTCTTCTTGATTTGTTTCGTAATGTTGGATTTTTTCAGTGAAATTTGTTGAAGTATGTAATTTAATTTTTTAACATGTTTATTTTGACGCTTAAAGTGAGGCTATTCTGAAAAAGAATATAAGTGATCTGAGCAAAACTGAATTGATCACATATCACTTTCTCAGTTCCAATAAAACAAAGCTAGTAGCTAATAGATCTTTTTCACTAAAACAGCTGGTAAACTGATACTGAGCGGTCAATTATTAAATTTTGGCTCACTTTGTAAGTGAGATTTTTCGTAGCGACCTCTATTGTCAACTCAAAAAAATCAATGTGAATAAACGCTCTTATCATGTGAGGAAGTGAGAAATCTAACTTCTTCAGTTCCAATAAAACACAGCAAATAATAAAAGCCTCCTTCAATTAAATAAAATAAATATAAAAATAATTGTGTTATATATTTTTCCGTAGAAAGTATTGTACTTCGAAAGTCTTTTTTCTCAGAAACTATTGAAGATAAGATCAAAAGGACTTCAGATGGTCTATCTAATTGTTGAAAGAGAAGAAAACAATTTAAACACACTTTTTTTACATGGAGCAAGAAATTGTTGAAATAAATATTTCTTGTCGAAATATATTGAGAGTTGTTAGAATATTTTATTAAAAATATTTTCCAAACTATCATCATTAACTAAGAATTATTATTTATAAGATTTAATATCTGTGCAAATAAAAAAAAATAAATAAAAAATACTGGAATGTATGTTTACATATATATTTTTCAATTGCCAATATTTGATGTACCACCAGTACCTAGGTAAAATTTTGCAAACTGAACTCAAACTGAGATAAAACGATATTCACCCTTGTTTTAAAGAAAATATGAAAAAAAAAATCAAAAAATGCTTAAATTGTATAAGATTTCTTGTTGGGAAATTTAAAATTTTCTTAAGGTATGTGTAATAAGTGATGTCCTAACAACACTAACATTAATTTTGACATTAGACGAATATTGATTCCAATTTCCATGTTATTTATTGGCTGTTCAGTAGGCGCTCAAATTTAAGTAAAAAACGTCTTGAAATTTAGTTTTTTAGAAATTTAACTAAAAAATTTTAAAAAAATGGATCAAATGTTGATTAATATTAATAATAATAATAATAATGAGAGTAGTAATGATGATAGTAGCGGTAATGAAATAAGTGATTACAGTGATGATAGTGATGTAGATACCACTACTACTTATGATGAAGATAGTAGCTTCGATTTCGATGAGCCTTTACCTGATGATTCTAATATCTGGCCCATGTTAAGTAAGATCACACCAGAATTTTCACAAGAAATGAAGAAAAAAATAATTCATAAGGAGTTATTTGAATTTCTTAAAAGCAGCGAAGCAAAATCAGATTCAACAGACTTTGGTCTTTTACCAACCGTTGCAGTTGATAATATTTTTAAATTTTTAGATCATGGTGATATAAAAGCTGCATCAGCAACTTGTCTTACATGGCGATTAGCTGCAAGAAAACATTTATTTTATAGAGAAAATACCGCACTTAAATTAGATGATAAGCAACTAATAGATTTCATAAAATTTTTCAAACATAAATCATCAATCGAAATGTTAATTTCTAAGAATTTTTATTTAAAAAATATTAAGTCAAATAATTTTATAAAATTCGGAAACTTATGTTTTGAAAAAATTCATGAATTAACATTGGAAAATATAATTATATTTAAAAATAATTGGATAATTTTGAAATTATTTAAAAATCTGAAAGCATTAACACTTATAAATTGCACTTTTTGCAGATTTAATTTAATCATAGAAAAAAATTTATTATTATCAAATATTGATAAATTAACAATAAATAAATGTGAAATAGTTGAAAGTAATGATAAATTTGAATTATTTATCAAACAATTTCCAAATTTAAAATATTTAAAAATTTATCGTGTATTCAAGGAATATAATAATAATATACTAAATAATTTTTATGATAATTTTGCAAGACATTTTTTTTCACATTTAATTAAATTAAAAGAATTTCATTTAAATATAGCTTATGATGATTTTTTTTGTGATGATTTTTTATGTGATGATTTTACATTATTACGTTTCAATCAAAATATAGTAAATTTAACACAATTAACATTGGAAAAATGTTATTCACTAACAACACAAGATATAATTCAATTAATTAAATCACAAAAATATTTAACACATTTAAAATTATTAAATATTAAAGATAGTTCAACTAATGAAATATTTGATGTAATTTGTAATAATTTAAAATATTTAAAAGAGCTTTCATTCAATAGTTCAGATGTAATTGGAGATACTGGTATTGAAAAATTCGAAAAATTAAAAAATACATTATGTGTTTTAGATTTATCATGTTATGGAATTAATTTGAATAATTCAGGTATTTTAAAGGGTTTAGCTACCAAAGAAAATTTCATTTTAAAAAAATTATATTTGGAAATGTCACGATTTAACAATCGTAATTTAATAAAAATTCTAATGAATTTACCAAATTTACAATTATTAGATTTAAATTCACATTTTTCTACTTTAGATGATATTTGTTTAATATTTATTGTGGTAAAATTACGAAATTTAACTTATTTAAATATTGGTTTCTGTAGAAAATTATCAAATATATCTTTCAAATTTTTGAAAAAACTGTACAATTTGAAATATTTAAATTTATCATGTGTGCCAAATGTGGATGATTATACATTAATTTACCATTTAAAATTTAATGGTTTAAAATGTCTTATATTAGATTATTGTCCTTTTATAACAAATAAAGGAATTAAAGTACTCGCTAAAAATTCACCATCAATTGAGTATTTGAGCTTAGTTAGTTGCGATCAAATAAATGACAAGGGGATTTTTAATATTTTTAAAAATTTTCATAGATTAAAAGTATTAGATGTAAGAGATTGTAATATTAAAAGTTGTAAAAATATCAAAAATGTTGCTAAGAATTACTTAAATGTGAAGAAAATTTTGATGTAAAGAATTTATATCTTTTAAAGATTTTGTTAATTTCGTTTTTGTACTTTAAATACACATAAATTTCTTAAATTTAAATTATTTGTTTCTATTTTGCTATAAAATCCTTTTCCATTTATTGGACATTAAATTTCTGATTACATTCTATCGGCAAGTTATTATTCATTGTTTCTGCTAAAAATACTTGCATTTTTGTTGTGTGTGTCGTTTTTCTAAATGGACAGTGTGGTAAAATAGCTTTATTAACGTGGTTTTTGTATAGAATCTGATCCTCGATTCAATTCACACTGCGAGCTTATGTATTATATGCATTGAAATTGTTCATAGAGGATATTTAAAAATTTTCTCTTGACGAAGTGGTGAACATACTTTTTTATCATAAAATTATCCATAAAAATTTGATGAGATGTGTTACATTATATTTGATCCTACTTTTTCAGAAGTTGTATCTAAATTTTAAATCGATTTCACTTTAACCCTAGGTTTGTCTGATCGTATAAAAATGTATCAATCAAAAGGACAAAATATATGAAAAATCATTAAGACTTTCAACATTTTTAACCTTGTTTTCCATTTTATGTCGGAAACTAGATCAATAGAAGCAGCACTGAAGAGAACACTTCTTAAAAGATTTCAATTTGAAAATAATAGTTTTTGGTTGACAGGATGCTGAGATACAGACCTTCAAAATCATATTTAAGTGTTAATTATGTTTGAATTTGTGAATGTATGAAAATTTCCATATAAAATGTATAGTATACATTTGTATACGCACGGCTAAAAGTTGGACAATGTCGTTTTGGGCAATCCTGAGTTAAGTATGACCGTTTTGAAAAATTTAAGCTTGCTTGTACCACCGTGCATTCATGAACATTACTAGTAGTCTATATTTACAAGTAAATCTTAGATGTCAGATATTTTTTCAACAAAATGGTTCGTGTGGACCGGAACCCGGAACTCTTCCGATTTCGATGGCGCTACAGCTCAAACTGAGCTATGACCTAATCAAGTCACATTGAGTTTTCTATGCCATGTTTCAGCCATACATGTACCTACAGTTTAAAGTGAAATGCGAACTACTAAATTAGTTGATAGAAAACGAATTTATTCGTATGACAGGACGACATGATATTTGTGTTGTTGGTTTTTATGTACCTACCTGCTTATGGTCAGTAAGCAGAGCTACCATATTTCAATACATAATGTATTTTTCTAGTATTTGTTTAATTTTTCCAATTTTTCAGCAACGTCCACTCATTCCTTTAGTTAAAACTGAAAATTGTTCAGGAACGGCTACAAATAATCCATATTTAGAATTTAGACGACGAACAGAAAAAATGATAACAAGAAAAAATCGTAAAAACGATGAAACGTCGTATGAAAAAATGCTTAAGAGCCCAATTTAGTAAAATGGCCTGCAAAGTGACCACCTACAGCCTACATTTTTCAACCGATTTTTATGAAATTTCGAATATAGATAGGTGGAAGGAAATTGTGGTCCTTAAGTGGAACACATTTTTGAAAAAGTTCTTTATTTCAAAAATACAAGGATTCAAAGTGTGGTTGTTTTGCGATTTTGGACCTGCAAAGTGACCACCTACAGCTTACAATTTTTAACCGATTTTCATGAAATTTTGAATATAGATAGGTGGAAGGGAATTGTGGTCCTTAAGTGCAACACATTTTTAAATTTTGGTCCTTAAATTTTTTTATAGTCGATTTTCGAAGGTACAGATAAAAAAAAAATTCACCAAACTTTTCACACTTTTTTCATGTATTAAAACGTTTAGATACTGTGATTTCTTCTTATAAGAGATAAATATAACCTTTTCCAAAAAGTTTAAAAAAAATTCAGGGAAATTAGTTACGAAGTTTAATTATTATCAATAAAACAAATTGTTAATTTTTCATAAAATTTCATTACTAATTTTTCATTTCACATAAATTTTTTTGCATACTTATGGGTTTAAATAAGAATTACACAGATAGTATAAACTCTATAAACTCGGTGCAAAGAAAATTGCAATTTTTGTAGTATGTGATAATTAAGTAACGTAAACAGCATATAGTCTGAATTTTAAGAGTTGAGGTTTTTTTGCGCATGTTTTACATGTATTTGTGATCTTTTTTGTGTAGATATACGAAAGAAGAAACGTGTTACAACAACAAAAACGCATGTGTGTAAGTATCTTTTTTTCTGCGCATGTTTTTCTAGTATAATACGAAACCTCAACTTTTAAAATTCTGACTATATAAAAGTTATGTATAGTTAACTGCACATAGTTAGGTATATAGATATATTAGTAAAACATTTTGCATGAGAATGGTGATCGGTGATGATGAATATGAAATAATAGAATTAGCATGATATGTACATACATATGTATGTACATACTACATATATACTACGCATAAAAGCATATTCTACTAACTGTTGTTGGATTGAAGCAAGTGTATTTTGGGTTTTAGTGCTAATTTTTTATATTCTGAATATTAGAAAAATTAAAGTGTTACATAGAATTTAGATTTCAGTGATTATTTGGTGATAAATTTAATATTTTACTAAAATTTCAGTATTTTTGAATACTACTTTTTTTTAACCCTAGGATTGCTTGTTCGTATACAAATGTATACATTCGGAATTTGAGCCTTAATTTAAATATGATCCCTTCCAGCTAGGACCTTGAAACTTCACCAATTCCTTCATTGTAGGGTCCTCGCTATACAGCCCAACTTTCAAAGTCCTAGCTCAAAATCGGTAGAACAAAATATCCTTTTTTATGCAAAAACACAAATTTGGCCGTGCGTATACAAATGTATACCATACATTTTATATGGAAATTTCAAAATTTTTTTTTCAAAAAACGATATCTCAGCATCCCGTGGACCGAAAACCGTAATTTTTTTACCCTAATATTTGTTGAAGGGTCCTCTTTGATCACCCAATGCGATTTTTTTGTAATAGTTTTACTTTTGAGATAAAGTGCAAAACAAGCTAAGGAGACGAAAAGTTTCCATACGTTTGCGAGACCAAACATAAATTTGACTTCAATTTCAACTTCAAAGATTTGTATCTCAGCAATATAAAAATATTAGTTTTTGGTTCACCGGATGCTGAGATATCGTTTTTTGAAAAAAAAATTTCGAAATTTCCATATAAAATGTATGGTATACAACTTTGACAATCTTGATCAAGCAATCCTAGGGTTAAACGCGTCAATCATTCTACTTCCAAGGTGACGCGGAAAGAATGAATTAAATTGAAAAATAAAATGTACAATATTTAAAATTTCTACAAATTTTTCATATTTTGAAAACTTCATACCTACATATGTATATTATACCGTATTATTTATTATTGTAACACTCCATCCAATTTTTGACCGTTTTCGTTTTTAAAGATGAATATCTCGGGACTCTAAAAATCGATTGACTTGAAATACTGCACAGTATTAGGCTTGTCATTCTCTATAAAACTCTCTTTAGCACCAAAAAGATCCCTGAATTAGGGCGCGAGTTATAGGGCGCTAAACATAAAACTCACACGAAAGAATTTTAAGTATCAAAATGTTACATTTTTTGACTGCTTATAAAAGTATGTTGCCGTGAGAGTAAGGAGCTGAAATTTGGTCAGAATATTTCTTGAAGGGTCTAATATTATATGAAATTTTAACGGTGAATATCCGTTACATAGGGCAAAAGGTATAGAGTAAAATACAAAAAAAGGCATTTTTTCAAAAAACAACTTTTTTTTTCCTTTATATAAGGCCCTCCTTAGTTCATACGCTGATCCTTGAAAAAAGTATGCGTTTCAATTTTAGAACTATTTTCTGACCTAGTGCATTTTATTTGATTTAAATCGGTGCAACAAAGCCCGAGATATAAGAGTTCAAAGTTGAAAAGCCACATATCCTACCATATACATAAAAATTTAAAAAATAAAATAATTCAGTATTTTTGAATTTTTACATAAAAAATTTGTTGTATGAAAAATTTGTGACCTTCAACTGAAATAACTTCAGCTATAACAGCTGTATGCTAGCTGTAGCCTGTACCTACATACACATTTTACAAACGTACATCCATGCAGTATGATCGCTAGATATATATAGCTATAGCTATGTTGTATTACGAATTTATTTATCATATTGCTTAATATCACATTATTGCATTATATTGTAGTTATAAAATTCATCACAGTATTTAATATCACAGTTGCATTAGAAGGGAGTAATGCCGATTGTATTGTAATTTTAATTATCATATTACTTAATATCACATCATTACATTATATTGTAATTGTAAAATTCATTGCATTACTCAATATTGTATTATTATATTATCATATTATATTATATAAAATTGAATCAACCGCACATAACGTGTTTTAATCCTACATTTGGGGGCTCAACCTAAAATTTAACTATAACAAAAGAAAGTAAAATAAAGTGCGATATGTGGAAAAATCTTACAATTGAACAGTTAAAAGCCGAACTCACAAAACGTGGTATGGAATCTAAAGAGACAAAAGCCGACCTAGAAACCATGCTAGAAGCAGCAACACGTGGCGAATCTGAAGCAGGTGGAAGAGATAATCAATCACATGACAGCACAAATAGAAATGATGACGACACATTAAGTGGTAATGTAAGCTATGCTACTAGTTCTTCAGAATTTAAGGTAATACTAAAGGCACACAGAGTCATACTATAGTATCAATACTATGGTATTGCATATACTACGCTGTGTGTCAACTGATACTACTTTTTATACCAGATTTTGTCGTGGTATAAAAGTAGTATCAATACTATGAAAATGTACGTGGTATCGTAAATTCAACATGGTATTATCTACTATAAAACAAAAAATGTAGTAGAGCAAGCCTATAAAGAGCTGTTTAACAAAATAATTTTATTAAGAAGAAGAAGAAGAAAGTTCAAAATTAACATAAATCAGTGTAGAAGTGAAGCGTGAAGACCGTTTTTTTTTTAAAAATTTAAAAATTTAACAAACAAGTTACTTATAAATTTAATAAAGAATTACAAATAAATTAATAAACAATAACAAATAAATTAATAAACAATTACAAATAAATTAATAAACAATTACAAATAAATTAATAAACAATTACAAATAAATTAATAAACAATTACAAATAAATTAATAAACAATTACAAATAAATTAATAAACAGTTTACCTATAAATTTATTAAACAATTACAAATAAATTAATAAACAATTACAAATAAATTAATAAACAATTACAAATAAATTAATAAACAGTTTACCTATAAATTTAATAAAAAGTTAAAATCTTAAAAAAATATGGACAAAAAAAGACAAATTCTATCTAGTGCCGAAACTGTGAAATTTATAAATGTTTGGCGTCATTTTGTAGGTGATTTGAGAAGCAACAAAAGGAATTCTGGTGTTTTGTTGTTAATGCAAAAAAAGTTAAAAGACGAAGAAAATATTACTCTAGACGTAAAAGAGGTTAGAACAAGGATCAATAATTTGACTAAAAGATACAGGTGAGAAAAAATATAGTCAATGAAGCTACATAATATTATTGTATGAACATTGTAGTTAACAAATTACCATTTTTTCAGGCAAGAACGGAAGAAAGTTGGACCTTCTGGAGGAACACCATCAACATGGGAGCACTATCAACTTCTCCATGAAATTATAGGACAATTTAAAAGCAATTTTCCTACGGAGTTAAGTGATGAAACATTCGAAGGTAAAAAATACATTGTAATTAGTTTATATATAAGTATAATAGATGCAATTTAATTACAGATTATATTGTAATAAAAAATTAAATATACATACATATTTAAAAATACGTTTTCTTTTTACACAGACGCATCAGTTGAGCTCTCAGCCCACTTTTCAATTGATCAATTGAACTCACGGCCGTCAACCTCAGCAATGCCAGTACGATCATCATCACCACCATTACAACCATCAGCACCACCATTGAGATCGTCATCACCACCGTTGAGATCGTCATCACCACCGTTGAGATCGTCATCACCACCGTTGAGATCGTCATCACCACCGTTGAGATCGTCATCACCACCGTTGAGATTGTCATCACCAGCATTACTATCGCCACCAGCATTACCATCGCCACCAGCAGTACTATCGCCAGACTCAGAGAAGCCTAATAAAGAAAAAAAAATAACTTCATTAAGTTTACAACGTGAAGCTCTAGAAATAATAAAAAATGAATCAGAGAATTTCAATAAATATGTTGAAAATGCAATGAAAAATGATGATAAAAAAATTAAACTAATGGAAGAAAATAATATTCTTTTAAAATCAATAGTAGATTCAATACAAAAAAATAAAAACTAAATTTTTAACTTACTTAAATATTCTTTTATTGCATTTCTTATTTCGTTTCCACTCTTAAGGGCTTCGTTTTTTATTGTTCTTCTTCGTGTAACTCTTGTAGTATTTTTTCGTGTTTTCTCGAGCCATTGTTCATTAATATTATCGTTATTTTCATTTAATATATTGTGCATAATGCAACAAGCTTTAATAATTATGCTGGTATTCTGAATTTTATTTTCCAAGCCTTTACCGAGTCTTCTAAATCTTGCTTTTAAATGTCCAAATGCGTTTTCCACAACTCGTCGGCATTTTGATAGGCTTTCATTAAATTTTCTTTCACTTTCAGGCTGATCAATTGAAAAAGAATATGGCTTCATAACAGTTGGCGAGAGTTTAAAAGCTGAATCACCGATAAATAAGACTGGCACATTAACTCCACCAAAATTTTTCGAATTAATTTCAAATAGCTTGTTTTCTATGTGGTGCTTTTTTAAGCTAGACGCTTCCCAAATTGTTGAGTCATTAGATCTTCCTGGCGTACCAACACTTATGTACATAAATCGGTACCGGTAATCAACAGCTGCGAATAATATCGTGGAATAGTGGCCTTTAAAATTAAAATAATCCGTTGCTTCTTTTTTCAATGGCTTAATTTTAATGTGGCAACCATCTATAGCCCCAAAACATTGCGGAAAGCCAAGATTCAAGAACCCTTTTACATTTTCTTCTATTTTTTCTTGTGTCACAGGATAAAACTCTCTAAAACATTTTCCATACACTTTGACTATGGCTCTACAAAATGATAAAACCGCTTTTCCTAAAGTTGTTCTTCCGACACCAAATAAACTGGCGACTGTCCTATATTCTGCTGATGAGCCTAGTGCGTATAAAGACATTGCGACTCGTTTTTCTAAAGGAATACATTGGCGCCAGTTGGTATCACATTTTTTAAGTGAACACAAATCAGTAACAATTGCAGCAAAGGTATTTCTTTTAATTCTAAAATAATTTTTAAACTTGTTATCGGAAAATTTTGGAACATCCTCTTCCCAAAATGTAGATTTTTCAACCTAAAAATAAATACTTCAACATACATATTTGATTTTTTTTTTGTACTTTTTTAAACTTACACATGACCACTTTTTCCTATTTATGTTTTTTTTAAATAGAAAAATATTATGGTATACGTTTAATATCTTCCTGTGAGATCTTATTGCTATCATTCGACAAATTTTTGAGTCCATCTCTAAAGCATCAATTTTATTTTTATTTAGTAAATATAAAATAATTAGTTTTTTAACGTGATCATCCATTTTAAAATATTTTTAATAAATCACTTCACTATATTTATTTTTTCACTCATAAATTTCATGAATTAAAATGAACAAATTACATACTCTATTAAAGATGAGAAATATTTAAAGTTCAATATACATAAAAATTAAAAAACCAATCAGCTGTTTAATTTTGACAGCTGAGCATTTTTTTCTCTAATATTATAGTATTGTGTGTGCCAATAGTAAATCTATACTATGGTATACGCTATACCATAATATGAATACCATAGTATTGATACTATAGTATGACTCTGTGTGCCTTTAGTATAAGAGACATTAACAACCTTATACAATTATTTAGTGGTGATGGCAAAATTAAATTTAAAACGTGGATAAAAGAATTCGAAGAAATCGCGTCCATGTTAAAATGGAACGACATTGAAAAATTTGTGTATGCAAAAAGGCAGCTAACAGGCAGTGCGAAAATCTTTGCGCGGACAATCACGTGTAAATCTTATACAGACTTAAAATTAAATTTAATAAAGGAATTCGTTAAAAAAATATGTAAAGCGGACATTTATCTTAAACTACAAAAACTTTTTAAAAGAAAGTCAGAAACTCTCAGAGAATACCTCTATAAGATGCAGGAACTGGCATCTCTAGCCGATGTAGACGAACTTTCTTTAGTTAATTTTATAATCAATGGTATAGGTGATAAAAAAGAAAACAAAATGATTTTGTACAGTGCTACAACCATAAATGAATTAAAAGACAAATTAGAAATTTACGAAAGAATAAAGCAAAAAAATCAAACACCAAAACCGGTACAAGATAATGTATCTCATTGTTTTAATTGCGGTTCTTCTGAACACAAAAGAAAAGACTGCAAAGCGGGAACAAAGTGTTTCAAATGCAACGGTATCGGTCACATTTCAAAAAATTGTCCAAAAAACACTAACAATAAACAAACAAACTGTATTTTTACACAAAATGTTAAAGACATTAAAATAAATAATTATCACTTTAACGCGCTCGTGGACACCGGCAGCGATTTAAGTTTAATTCGAAAAGACAGTTTTCAAAAATTAAATAATGTTATTTTAATAAAAAATAGTATAAATTTACTTGGATTAGGTACGGGAAAATCTCATTCTTTTGGGTATTTTGAGGCTTCAGTTTCAATCGATAATATCGAGATCCAAGCAAAATTTAATGTAGTGCCTATCTCAGCAATAAGATTTCCGTGCATAATAGGGAATAATATAATTTCAAAGGTCAAAGTAGTTATTGATAGGAATATTACAACTTTTTACGCACCAGATGAAAAATTATTAGATGAATCTGCAATAATAATGAACATCTGCATTGATGACAGGATAGAAGTAGATGCACCTACAAAATTTAAGGAGGAAATAAGCGATATTATCTCAAATTATTCACCATATCATCCGACAGAACACCCTGTTAAGATGTCGATAGTATTGAACGATGAAAAACCATTGTTCTCGCGACCACGTAGACTTCCAAATACAGAAAAAGAAATCGTCAAAAAACAAGTTGAAGATTGGTTAAAGGAGGGCATAATACAACCTTCAAAATCACCATTTGCTAGCAATGTCGTAGTAGTTAAGAAAAAAGACGGTACTCACCGGGTATGTATCGATTTTAGGAGGATAAATAAAGTAACGGTGAAAGAACCATTCCCAATGCCAGTTATAGAAGACGTACTGGATAAATTATCAAATACAACCGTTTTTACCACATTAGACTTAAAAAATGGGTACTTTCATGTTCCTTTAGATAAAGATTCGATGAAATATACAGCATTTATAACGGAAGAGGGACATTTCGAATTTACGGTCATTCTGTTTGGCCTTACAAACACACCTGCTGTTTTCTGCCGCTTCATTGATTTTATATTCAGAGATCTTATAGCTAAGAAAATAATGAAAATATTTATTGATGACATAATTATCCTGTCTGAAAACGAAGAAGAAAACATGGAAAAACTAAAAACCGTTTTAGAAACAGCTGCACAATACGGATTGAAAATAAATTGGAAGAAATGCAAATTCCTTAAACATAAAATCGATTTCTTAGGTCATGTCATACAAAATGGTACGATCAGCCCATCTGATGAGAAACTAAAAGCGGTTAAAAATTTTCCTGAACCAAAAAACTTGAAAGACTTACAATCTTTTCTTGGACTCACTGGGGCCTTCAGACGATTTATAAAAAACTACTCTCTTATAGACCTCTAACAAAGCTGTTGAAAAAAGGTAACAACTTCAAGATTCAAGCCGAAGAAAGGTCGTTGTTAATGCACATAAAATATAAATTAATGAAGCTCAGTTCTTAGAATTTTATTTAATTTAATTAAAATTAGAACGTGTAAAGTACATTTCCCCGTTCTTTGCATATTTCTTATTAGCAAAACAACATATCATATTTCATTTTGCACAATAGCACTGTTACCTATTCATAAAACGAAAAACGCTGATCAAGCTCATATATCATACATAATGTAATACATTATGTATGTTAATTGCTAAACTCAAAAATATTTGTTTGTAAACAATTAAAAGGTATTAACTTAAAAATACCTATATAAGAAAAATGCAAACCCAGCGAAATAGACTTTACCTGTAAATTAAGTAACTAAGTATAATGTATTGTCATCATAATTAATATGAATATATGTAATTATTAGGTATTTATTATAGGGAATCAATTTGTATATAAATCGAATGACAATTAATAAATGAGATTCATTTCTTTTTAAGCATAAAGACTGTGTGTTTTAATTTATACCATTTTTTCAGCTATCGTTTTGCTTGAATCAAAGATTCCTCATTCAAGTAAAACATTTAACAAGTTGGAACCTGAGATACCTCATTTCAACTAACATAATTAATTAAAATCTTGAATTAGTGCTTCCTAATTCAAGAGAACGCTCTAATATAAAAATAAGGACTTGACTTAGTGTTTCCTAATTCAAGAGAATATTTTTATATAAAGATTTCAGTGTGATTCAACGCACTATAAACATTTTTTGGTGACCCCGACGTGATGTCAACAATGGAAATGGAGGAATTAACAACAAGTCAAACCTACATTGGCAAAGAGATTGAAAAAATCATCAACAAGTATCGCAACGATGCACCTGAAAAGAAAACAACTATACATTTGCAAGAAAAATTGGATCAGTTGAAAAAATTATGGGATGAATTCGACAAAAATGATGATAAAATTCGTCGACTTCAACCACAAGCAACAACTCATTTATATTTTCAAAAGGATTATTATAATATGGTCTCAAATGGGTATCAATCAATTGCAACTGAGATGAAGGAACTATTAGATCATCAAATGATTGGAAAATCAACGATTAATAACGCTGGGCTTACAATTAACAAACCAACAGAAACACAATCTTCGACATCCAAAATTGGAATTGATAATACATCAACTTGGTATAACACAACAGAAACAGTAGCAATTGCTTCATTAACTGATGTAAGCAATTCAATAAAAATAATAACAAAACAATTTTCATTAATTGCAGCTCTAGAGAATATCTTAAATAGCATAATGACCACTCCTGGTAATCTAAAATCATATTATGATTTAAAAATTAATACAATTAATAAATACTGGAATCAAATTGAAAATAATCATCAGGTAATTTGGGAACAAATACCAAATCCTGAAAATTTCGAATACAACGAACAAATCTATTTTCAACTTGAAAATAGAGTACAAGTAGTAATAATAGAATTACTAAAATGTTTAGAATTAATACAAATTAATTCGAATCAAGCAGTGTCTGTGGCTAATGAATCAACTCATATCAATACATCAACAACTCAATCACTCATGAAATTGCCAAAAATCATCTTACCAAAATTTAATGGAAACTATCTTAACTGGCAACAATTTCATGATTTATATAATCAAATGGTCCATAATCAACCGTTAAGTAACTCACAAAAAATGTGGTACCTAAAATCAAATTTAATTGGTGAAGCTGAAAAGCTAATTAAACATTTAAGCGTCTCTGAAGAAAATTACAACACTGTTCGGGAAATTCTCAATCAAAGGTACAATAATAAAAGACTAATTGTGACATCATTAATTGACAAATTGTTGTCACAACCATCCATAAATACTGAATCAGCAGCAGCATTAAAAAATATTCATGATAACACTAAAGAGTGCCTGTTAAGTTTAGAAAATTTAGGTCTGAAGGTATTGAATCACTGGGATCCTTTGATCATTCACATAATGACTAAAAAACTTGACAGAAATACTCACGCCTTATATGAACAAACATTAAAGGCACCAAGAGATTTACAAAACATTGAGGATTTTTTGAAATTTTTAGAAACAGTAGTAGCCACTGTTAAAAACAGAGATGGAGATGACATAAAGTGTCGCATCTTGTTAGATTCAGGATCGCAACTTAACTTTATTTCTGAGAAATTAAAGAAAAAACTTAGAATGTCTAAGGTTGATATACCAATTAATATATCTGGTATTGGTAAATCTCAAATCAAGGTCAACAATCGAGTAAATATCACAATAAATTCGCTGGTAAATAACTACAGCTCACAATTGGAAGCTTATGTTATTAAAGAGATAGCTGCATACCAACCTCAAAGACATGTGCAAATAGATAAATGGAATATACCTACTAACATTAATCTTGCTGATCCAGATTTTAATAAGCCACAAGAAGTATACATTCTGCTGGGTGCTGAGATATATGGAGAATTGATGAGATCAGGTCAGATTAAACTTGACAAACGTCTGCCTATTTTACAAAACACAGTACTAGGATGGATTTTGGGACTTGGAAGAGTATAATGAAAAGCCAAAATTATCTGTAGCATATCAGAAATGTGAAGAATACTTCGATGGTACAACTACATGTGATGACAGTGGCCGATTTATTGTCAGCTTACCGATTCTAGGTAACACTGAATTATTGAGAAATTCAGAAGCTATAGCATTTAAAAGATTATTAAGCATTGAGAAAAAATTATCGAAAGATACATCGTTGCAACAACAATATATTGACTTTTTGGATGAATATCTTAAATTGGGTCATATGGAAGAGATTAAGGAGAAAATTGGACCTACACATTATTTTCTACCACATCATTACGTACTAAAACCAGGTAGCAGTACTACTAAACTGCGTGTGGTTTTCGACGCTTCTGCCAAAACAAATTCAAATTTGTCATTAAATGATTTAATGTTAGCACTTAGCAGGTCCCAAAATTCAAGATGACTTAATTTCAATTATATTGAGATTTAGAATGAAAAAATATGTTTTCACTGCTGATGTAAAACAAATGTACAGACAAATTCAAGTGACTGAAGAAGATAGAAATCTTCAGTTAATTATGTGGCGAACTAATCCATCTGAGGCAGTGAAATATTATCGACTTTGTACTGTAACATATGGCACTAAATCAGCACCGTATCTAGCTGTGAAATGTTTGCAACGATTAGCAGAGGAAGAGGAATCAAGATATCCATTAGGAAGCAAGGCAGTAAAAAACTTTTACGTTGACGATGTAATGACAGGCAGTAATGAAATAACAGAAGCTGTTAAAATACAAGCAGAAATTCAAGCATTACTAAAATCAGGTGGTTTGGAATTACATAAATGGTGTGCGAATCACCCAGAGTTAATAAAAAACATACCTAAAGACAAATTGGAACTGCAACTGCAATTTCATGAAAAGGACGACAGCCATATTAAAACATTAGGACTTTTATGGCATCGTATCACTGATCATTTTGGAATTACAACAGAACCAAAATTACATCAACGTATTACAAAACGAAATATTTTATCTGATACAGCACAAATATACGACCCACTGGGATTAATTAATCCAGTCGTAGTCACAAGTAAAATTTTTCTACAAGACCTATGGAAACTTAAGCTCGATTGGGATGATGAGCTACCAGAAAATTTACGAGCAAAATGGTCTAAATTCATACAAGAAGTACCTAAACTAACATCGGTGCAAGTACTAAGGTACATGAGCAGTCACATATATACGATCCAAGGATGAAACTAGAATTGTAACCATTCGATTGCTATGTGCTAAGTCACGAGTGGCACCAGTAAAACCTACAACATTACCTAGACTAGAACTTTGTGGAGCAAAACTAGCTGCAAATTTAGTCGATAGAATAACAAAAACAATTGAGGAAAAATTGGATGAAATAATTTATTGGACTGTCTCACAAATTGTTCTTTCATTGATCAGAGGAGATCCAGCACGACTTAAAACCTTTGTGGCAAATCGAATCTCAAACATTCTTGAATCATCATCACCTAAACAATGGAGATATGTGCTAAGTAACAACAATCCTGCAGATTTAATATCTCGAGGTACGTTACCTGATCAATTGTTGAAATCAAAATTATGGTTTTCAGGACCAAAATTTTTACAAAAATCAAAACCAATGTGGCCAAATAATATTTGTGAAAATGTAACTATAAAAGAAGAAGAAAAATTGATGAAATTTGCACTTAACGCTTCAACTGCTGAACCACCAAAACATCCATTATATCAAATAAATAATAGAAATTCATTTACAAAACTAGTTCGAGTAATGGCATACATTTGCCGAGCAGTAAAATATATGAAACGTAAAACACACAGCATTGACAAACTTTTAACAACAAGGGAATTAGAGGAAGCCATAAGAGACATCATAAAAAAAATTCAGTAAGAAAGCTTTGAAGATGATATCAAAATGTTGGAAAAACAGAATCAAGTAAAATCAAGTAGCAAATTACTAAGCTTATCACCATTTTTAGATGAGCATGGGCTACTTCGTGTGGGCGGAAGGATAGAAGAAGCCAATATATCATCATTTCGTTTCAAAACTGATCTATAACCAACCACATATTGTTAATTTACATGCAGCACCACGTCAAAAATACTGGATCCTACAAGGTAGAAATTTATCAAGATCAACAGTAGCAAACTGCATACGCTGCACAAGATTAAGACCACGTTTGATGAATCAAATAATGGGAAATTTGCCACCTAACAGAGTTTAACAAGCACGACCATTCTACCATTGTGGTGTTGATTTTTGTGGACCAGTCTACACTCATTTTAAAATTAGAGGAAAAAAGCCATTAAAATCTTATATTGCAGTATTCTGTTGTTTCGCTACAAAAACAACTCACTTAGAAGTTGTATCTGACTTAACAACAGAAGGATTTATTGCAGCATTAAAACGATTTATTGCACGACGAGGAAAATGTCAAAAAATATTTTGCAACAATGCAAAAAATTTCGTGGGTGCGAAAAATCAACTAGGAGAACTGCAGCATATATTGAGCAATCACAAAGCGGTTGAAAAAATTAAAAACACTGTCAGTACACATAATATAGAGTTCAAATTTATTCCTCCTCGTGCACCACATTTCGGCGGTTTATGGGAGGCAGCAGTTAAATCAACAAAGATGTTGCTATATCGAAGCGTGGCATCAGCATCACTCACCTATGAGGAATTATGTACAGTCACTGCAGAGATAGAAGCCATTTTAAACTCCAGACCATTAACGGCCATTTCATCAGATCCAAATGATCTTTCACCTTTAACACCAGCTCACTTCATTATAGGGGAACCTATGACAGCAAATCCTGATCCGTTTGCAAGGCAATCACGAATGTCCTTAGCATCCAGATGGGCATTAGTGAGTCAAATTCGTGGAGAATTTTGGAAACGATGGTCAACTGAATACTTACATTTACTACAACAAAGAGCAAAGTGGGCTGAAGAATACCCTAACATACTACCCGGTGCTCTAGTTTTAGTAAAAGAAGATAATCAGCCTCCTCTTAAATGGAAAATGGGACGAGTTATAGAAACCATAGAAGGACCTGATGGAAAAGTGCGTGTTGCAGATGTAAAAACAGTTACAGGAACGTACAGAAGAGCAATTCATTACTTGGCACCATTAATGTCAGAATTAAATTATGAGAGCGATATGATAGTCGAAGAATGTGAGCCCACTGATCAAAAACTTGACACAAAAATGCAGGAAAATCAAGATAATCAAGAAAACAAAAGACAATTAAGAAAACGACGAAATAGTAGACAAGGTGCAATGAATTGTTTAAAGGTACTCTTACTAACATCGATTATCATGCCTGTTTTAACAGCTAACATACAACCTGTTGAAGGTTCTTCACTTGATAACAAATCCGGTGTATATTTCGAAAAAATAGGAAACGCAATGATAACTGGCAGTGAGTGGAAGATTATAGTGTACTATAATTTAACAAATTATTGGACTACACTAAAAACTTTAGAACAAGGGATAAATGGAATGAAAAGACTAGCGAGTACAATCAAAAACAATGATTATCAACAAGGAATTGTAGAAGAATATCAACATCAATTAAATGAACTTAAGGCATACAATCAACTCTTCATCACCCAGCAAACAAATAAAGGACGATTCAAACGATCAAAATCACCGCTAAATTTCATTGGCAGTACATTTCGTGCTTTAATTGGAGTATTAGATAACGATTATGCTGAAGAAATGAGTCAGACAATTGATAAGGTCAAAGAAAATGAAGATCATTTGTTAAAACTTATACAAAATCAAACTTCAGTACTAGAAACAACGATCAACATCATGAAAAAATCTGAAGATGAAAAAATTCAACAAATGAAATTTATAGAAGAAAACACAGAAAGGTTGTATGACAAATTAAGAAACATGAATATAGACATAAAGCAGTCAAAGGCAATCGAAGGATTCAATGTTTTATCACTTTTATGTTCAGCCCTGTTGCAAGATTACAAAAGCAAACAAAACTCAATTTTTGATATCATCACTGCAACGCAACATGGAAAGCTAAATCCATTAATACTAACGCCTGAGCAGCTAATGAGTCAATTAAGATTCATTAGGAATCACATCCAATTACCTCTTCAACTTCCATTTACACTAGATGGACATACATTACTTAATGCTTATCGATTGATAAATGTTCAATATCGTCTAAGGGAAGACTATGCCATTTTTGTGGTCACAGTACCATTAGTTCGAGAAACAAAGTTTGAATTATACAAAATATATCCTTTACCAGCACATATTAACAACAACTTTGTATCACTCGAAACGAAGACCGACTACATATTAATCAGTGCTCATCGAGATCGATTTTACCATTTAACAGAACTAGATTTGCTTAAGGGAATACAAATTAATAAAGAAATGTTTTTAATTCATCAGAAGGGACCTATCTACAGCAAAAATGCCCAGCAAAACTGTGAGATAGAACTTTTCACTCAGTTCACCTTACCATCATCGTGCAAATTAAAAATAACAAAACCAGCTCGAATATGGATCCAACTAGAAACCTTAAACCATTGGTTATTCAGCTTAGATAAAAAATATATAATCACTTTTGTATGTCAAAGCGGAATTTGGCAAAGGTCACTGCAAGGAGCCGGTATTTTAAGTCTAAACGACGACTGCATACTCCAAGATGATGAATTAAGCATCAGCAGCTCTCATCAAAGAAACTAAAATGATTAAATATTTCCAACCACCAATTAATATAACATCATTACATTTATTCAACAACAATACAACAGATGATCCACTGGAAATTCTATGCAGATTAATTACACTGATAATTCAAGGTTAATCAGCGAACTAAGCAAACACTTAACTAAAATCAAAGATAACCAGCAACAACCATTGCAACAATTACAAACACACGATATTCACCTATATACTGTTGGATATACGACGTTAGCAATTGTTGCTATAATCATCATATATCTATTTGTGACCTACATACGGCAACGACCTAGGACAATTAAAATAATAAATAAAGCAGAATCATCAAAAACAAAACGTACGACAGCTGAAAATTACAATTTTAAAGTCAAAGACTTCAAGAGGGGGCAAAATGTTAATGCACATAAAATATAAATTAATGAAGCTCAGTTCTTAGAATTTTATTTAATTTAATTAAAATTAGAACGTGTAAAGTACATTTCCCCGTTCTTTGCATATTTCTTATTAGCAAAACAACATATCATATTTCATTTTGCACAATAGCACTGTTACCTATTCATAAAACGAAAAACGCTGATCAAGCTCATATATCATACATAATGTAATACATTATGTATGTTAATTGCTAAACTCAAAAATATTTGTTTGTAAACAATTAAAAGGTATTAACTTAAAAATACCTATATAAGAAAAATGCAAACCCAGCGAAATAGACTTTACCTGTAAATTAAGTAACTAAGTATAATGTATTGTCATCATAATTAATATGAATATATGTAATTATTAGGTATTTATTATAGGGAATCAATTTGTATATAAATCGAATGACAATTAATAAATGAGATTCATTTCTTTTTAAGCATAAAGACTGTGTGTTTTAATTTATACCATTTTTTCAGCTATCGTTTTGCTTGAATCAAAGATTCCTCATTCAAGTAAAACATTTAACAAGTTGGAACCTGAGATACCTCATTTCAACTAACATAATTAATTAAAATCTTGAATTAGTGCTTCCTAATTCAAGAGAACGCTCTAATATAAAAATAAGGACTTGACTTAGTGTTTCCTAATTCAAGAGAATATTTTTATATAAAGATTTCAGTGTGATTCAACGCACTATAAACAGTCGTCAATACATGAACTTAAAATGGCACTGATAAACAAACCAGTACTACACATATTCAAACCTGGAAGAAAAACAGAAGTGCATACCGATGCAAGCAAGCATGCCTGCGCAGCAATCCTTTTACAGATCGGTGACGATAACCAATTTCATCCGGTTTATTATTATAGTAGGAAGAACCTTCCTGCAGAAGAAAAATACCACAGTTATATCCTAGAAGTCATGGCAGTTTATCTAGCGCTGAAAAAATTTAGAATTTATCTTCTCGGAATTAAATTTAAAGTCGTAACAGACTGCGTAGCATTTCGGTAAACAAAAGAAAAAAAAGATCTCCCTGTTTCGGTATCTAGATGGATTCTTCACATGCAAGAATTCGACTTCGAAGTCGAGCACAGAATAGCTAAAAAAATGTCACATGTAGATTCATTAAGTCGACACCCTGTAATTCACAATTCCCTTTGAAGTCCTGTTTGGCGTTAAGATGAACAAAAAATATGATTTAAACATTGTGAATGCTATTGAACAGGCATCAGTAGCACAATATGATGATGAAAGAGATAAAATTCGACAAGATGTGCGTCAGCAGATCAACAAAACTCAAGAAGAGAATCGGAAAAATTTCAACAAATCCAGGAAGAGAAACATTATAACGTTGAGGACATTGTAGCTATTAAAAAAACACAATTTAATATAGGAAAACTTTGTTCTGATTTTTTAGGTCCATACGAGGTTATCAGTAAAGGTCGCTTTAGGCGCTACACAGTAAAAAAGCTAACAGACGCAGAAGGACCAAAACAAACAACCACAAGCTGTGACATGATGAAACCGTGGCGGTTACAGAACGCATCCTTGAATGACGATCTTTCGTTCGAGTCGAACGAAATCCAGAAGGGGTCGGATGTAGGCTTATAATAGGCTATACTACCAAATGATTGGTCCATCGCTAGTTATACGTGTTTATTCTAGGTATTAAAAAAAAACAAAATTTAAAATTGAACTTTATTGAACTTTACTTTATAAGTTTTTTACAAACGATAGAAGACCGATTATAAATTTTGTAATTAACGGATTGATGGTAAAAGTCAGACTGAAAAACTAGTTAGAATTTTATTTAAATCTAGTTTCTTAATTTCATCTATAATAATTTATTAATTAAAATTTCTCATGAATTAACTAAAAAACTTTCTCATAATTTAATTGTTAACCTATTACTTAAATGTAACAAGTAAGGTGTTTTATTACAGGTGGAAAATCGTACTGTAGATAGTTCTCATGTTTTATTACAGGTGGAAAATCGTATTGTAGATAGTTCTCATCAAAAATGCTGATTCGCTTATGACCATTTATAATATATAAAGTATATAATGAATGTAAGGTAAAATGTAACATATGGGAACCATATGTAACTCCTCCCTCCTCAGAAGAGTCCTTAGCGGGCGTCATCAATTTTCCACATCCTGTTCGAATGGGAACGTTTGTGTTTGAATTTTAGTACTAGTAGTTGATTTTGATTGCGAGTGATCTTTTTGTTTTGTTATGTTTGTGAATTTTTTGATGCAGTTTATCGTGACTATAACTGTGATTGTAATGCAACAGCATATCAGTAGGATCCAGTTGTAACTAAAACTCTCCGGAAAGCTCCTTAAACTAATTTCTTGTATTGTTTGTTGTTCTTTATATATCTGGTGTAATTGATCTAGCGACAAGTTATTCAATATAAGTTTTTGAGTGCTTTTGATTGTTGATTTTGATGTTTTGATTTGTGGAAGGAGTAAAGGTTGACTTTTAATGTCGTTTTCGTTGTTGAAATATGTGCATTCTGCCGTCTGGAAACTACAATTTGAAGGTAATTCTATTAGGTATGTGCCGCGGACTGTTGTAAAATCGGAAGTTTTGCATTCCAGTTTTATTTTTGTATTGTTGGGGAATATTCCAATATAATAGCTTGATGAAATTGGTTCAATAATATCTGTTTTAATTGTTACCGGTACTGTATTACATGTACTTGATGTGTTGTATTTTAGTTGAAGAATTTCATGGATGCACTCTTCCTGTTGTGGTTGGCTGAATGGTTTCGAATTTTCGCAGTAGTATGTTGAATAAACATTTTTGCACTCTTTTTCTTCATAATAGTAAATTTTATTTCCCATTGCCAGAAATGGTTTAAATGGAATAATTATTTCATTATATTTGTTAGGAACAGGATACAAGTGATAGAACAGATATGTTTCGTAGCTCATTATGGGGAAATGGATAATAAAAACTAGTTTATAATTTGAAAAGTATGCTTCGACCTCTAAAATTTCATAGTATTTATGAATGTTGGGAACTTCACCACCAAAAAACAATGCATTTGGAGGATAATGTTGCAGAAGTTTTTGAATCATGTACTCCAAGTCTTTTGGTTTTAAAATACTGTTATGTAAAATTTTTAACTTGGCAAATGTCACGGCGTTTTCTAAATTGTTAAGGATCTGTAAAATTGAATTTGCGACCGTTATGACTTCGTCGAGGCATGTTTTGACTTGTAAAAAATTATCAAAATTGACGGTGGTTATTCTCGTAATATCATTAATTTTAGCAGCTAAATTGATTTCATTTTGTTTAATAAGACTAATGGTTTTATTATAGTCATCGATTATTTTTGTGGTTAATGAAATTTGTTTGTTTAGGGTTTTTACTAAGTTATTTTGGTTAAATTTTAAGGTATTTATTGCTTCGTCGAATCTTCTACCATCTTCGGCATCTAAATTTCCTGTTATGCTTTTAAATACTGTTTCTAAACCATTAAATATGCCTCTTCTTATTCTTTCGTTTGAAAAATGATTAAGGGATTTTAGTTTTTCATCAGCAAAATTGATTTGAAATTCTGCAATATTTTTTAAATTTTTTATCCGCGTTGAATATGGTTTGTCCGTTACGTCAACTGTTTTTATGCTAGTGTAGTGTTGTAAGATGGATTTAACTTCAATTTCAATCGGTTTTAGGTGTCGGGGTAATGCTGAATTTTTGTTTTGGAGGATGGCGTTCGTATTTCATTGTTTGGCATAGCATACAATTATTAATGATATTTGCTACAGTTTTTTTTATATTTGGCTAGTAATAATTACGTTTTATTTCAGACTCTGTTTCCTGAATTCCACGATGATTAGTCGTACTATCATGATATCGTTTTACAATGTTTTCTTGTTGAGGGGCTAATCTGACATCTTCAAGTATTTGTTTACAAAGAAATAGTTTAAAAGTAGGGTTTTTAAATGTTTTTTGTAGCACACTACACATTTTGTGTATAAATTCTTCTTTGTCTAGATAGATGGCGTAGTTTTTGTTTGTAAGGGATAATTCTTTGAAAATATCAATAATATCTTTTTCGAAGTTATTTTCGGAAACTTCAATGATTGTTCGAAGCTTGTTGTGGAATAATTGAATGATCTTCGGTGCCTTCAGTAGTATTAGAACAGTTTTTATTAAAATTTGATTTTTGAAGTAGTTAATTGGGATTTCTGAAATTGGGATCTCAAAAATTGGATTTTCCTCACTTGTATGTATAGTGTTACAATCTTCTTGTTCATCAAGTGCGGGGTCATCTGTGTCTGGATTCTCGTCAATGTTTCCAATGACAGATACATTGTCCATATTATTACTCTGTATGTCGTTTTTGGAGCTAACTGTATTAGTGTTCACTTCGTTAATTCTTATTCGGGAAAGAGCGTTGGCGTTGGAGTTGACTGAACCTTTTTTGTATATAATTGTGTAATCAAATTCTTCTAGCTTCAGTCTCCATCTTGTTAATTTTACACTAGGGTCTTTTATTGAAAAAAGCCAATTAAGTGGTTTGTGGTCTGTAAAAATAAAAAATTTTTGACCGTATAAATAAGGACGAAAATATTTGGTGGCCCAGACAATAGCGAGTAGTTCACGTTCAATTGTACTATACTTATGTTCTGAATCATTTAATGTACGCGATGCGTATGCTATTGGCTTGTCTTGACCTGGTATGCCCTGTGAAAGCACTGCTCCAATAGCGAATTGACTGCTGTCAGTTGATAGGTTAAAAGGTTGGGTAAAGTCTGGATATTTAAGGATTGGCTCGTTTGTTAAAAGTTCTTTACATATTTCGAAACAGCGAATATACTCGGAATTGAAATCTATTTTTTTACCTTTTTTTAAACAGACTGTCATGGGCTTTGTAATTTTTGCCAGATTTGGAATAAATTTGCGGTAATAACCAAGTAAACCGAGGAATCCTTTTATTTCTTTACTTGTTTTTGGTAATGGGTAGTTTTTTATGCATTTTATTTTGTCCGGGTTGGGTTTTATGCCTTCGGGGGTAATAATATGTCCAAGATAAGCAGTTTCTTTTTTTAAGAATTCGGATTTGTCCAATTGAATTTTAAGATTAGCATCACGGAGACGCTGAAATACTTTCTTAAGATTTACGAGGTGTTCTTGCAGAGATGTTGAATAAACGATAATATCATCGACATATACCAGACAAATTTCATTTTGTAGACCTTTGAGTACGTTATCCATTACTCTTTGGAATGTAGCTGGCGAATTTTTCAGACCGAAAGGCATTCTGAGGAACTCATAGTGCCCGTTTTCTACGTTAAATGCCGTTTTTGCTATATCTTCAGGATGCATTTCTATTTGGTGAAAACCACTCGCCATGTCAATTGTAGAAAAATAGTTGCACTTTCCTAATTTATCGAGAACGTCGTTAATGTTAGGAATTGGGTATCTGTCGTCCACAGTTTTTTGATTTAGTTTTCTATAGTCGACGACAATTCTCCATTTTTTTTTTCCCGATGCATCTGCTTTCTTTGGGACTACCCAAATTGGTGATGACCATGGAGAATTGCTTGGTCTGATAATATTTTGCTGTAACATTTTTTGTATTTGGTTGTGTACTTCTTATTTGTGAATAAATGGATAACGGTAACTTTTCTGGTATATGGGTATTTCATCAGTTGTTAGAATTCTATGTTTGATTTGGTTAGAAAACGAAAGTGGAATATTATCGGTATAAAAAATATCTGCGTATCGTTTGCATAAAGAAGTAATAGAAAGTCTTTCTTGTTCATTTATATGATCGGTTCTTAAAAATGTTGTAATGTCATTTTTATGACATTGGCTTTCTGATTCTTCGATATCCATGTGATAAAATTCAAAATCATTTTTTATTGGTACGGTTTTAATAGGATACACTATTGTGAGGTTTACTTCTTCGTTTGAAAAGTTATGAATTTCAACATTTTCCCATCCATCATAAGAAATTGTAAGAGTTTCTGGTATAACACAGTTATTTATGATTTGTTCTGGGACTATGATTTCCCCATTTTTAACTGTTACTGGAATTTTTAGTAATGAGATAGTATTTGGTGCAACCAATTTTTCTACTAGAATTGTTTTACTTGTTTTCATTAGCTCTATTTCAATTTCCGAATGTGGCGAGGTTAATTTTAAATTTGAAAAATCTAACACCATTTTGAGAGAATTTATAATGTCTATACCTATAAGACCATCAAACAGATTATGAAATTTATATGAGTAGAATTTTATCATTGAGTTTTCGTTAAACTCTTTAAAAGCGAGTATGGTTACTGAAAAGTTATGTTTTGATGAAGTGAAGGATGTGGTTACTGTGAAAGGATCATGTTTTTTATAGGTTGAGTAGTATTTTTCAATGACTTGTGGACATAAAAATGATTTTGTTGAACCTGTGTCTATGAGTAGTTTTAAATAGGGTTCTTTTATGGTAATAAAAGGCAGTTGTCGTTTGTCGAAGGAAGAATTAAAGTCTATTATATTGGGGCTGAGTTCTCTAGATCCTGGCAAAAAATTTTGATATTCGTAGTCGTTTGTTTGTTCTGAATATTCGTATTCGTCTGTGTTATATTCGTTTTCTGGAAATTCAATCAGATTTTTTGAGTCATTAGTATGTTCTGTATTGTAAAGTTCGTCTATATCCATTTTTTGAGATGAAGGTTGTGGATTTCTTGAGTTATTTGTTAAACGGGATGTTATACTCATTGGTATAGGTTTACTTTGGGTAGAAACTTGATTAGGGTTTGGTTTCCAAACGTTTTTCGATTTACCAAAAACTTGCGTATGTGTTGGTAGTTTTTGATGTATTTGGTTTTGTTTTGGAGTTATATTTACCGGACCTGTAAGAAATGTTTGTTTTGGGCCAAAAGTTTGATCATTAAAAAAAATTTGGTTCGTCTGATATTGCTTGTATAACCAGGGTTGACTTGCGGCATTGAAGATGGGAAATACGATCTAGGTTAATTATTTTTTAAAGAATGAGAGTAATGGTTATTCTGTGGGCTTGGTATATATAAAGTGTGTTTGGAGTCGTTGTTATAATAGGTGTATTGAGGTTTTCTTTGAATTTGTTGAGATTTCGGATAGTTATTTTGGAAGTTTTGAAGATATTTTATGTTTACTTCTTTTTTTATAAAATTTATTGCTTCTAGCATGGATTTAGGTTCTTTTGTACGGACCATGAAACCGTAGGGATTTTTTAAAGAGCTTGTTTATTATACATGTTTTGTTTGAATTTTCAAACATTGATGTGTTTTTCGTGAAGACCTAGGTAATTGGAGATGGTATTTAAAAGTTTTCTTACTCTGTCATAAACTTCAAACGGCGTTTCGTTATAAAGTTGTCTTAGATTATTAAGGTCAAAGGAAAGACAGTTTTCATTACGTGGGTCGCTAAAATTAGAAATTAATTCGTTCTTTATTTAGGGACGTCACGATACCAACGATACTATCGAGGTATCGATACTTTTCATCCGATACCACGATACCAAGTACTCGATACTCTCTCTCCTATACTTTTACCGGTATCGATACTTTTGGGTCGATACCGATACCCGATACCAATAGGTTATTTACTTATATTATACCCCGGGAAAAAGTGAGAAAGAATATAATTTTACCTCTTCTTTTAAGTAGCGTGGCGTGACCTTCATTTTTATCTTTGCTTATTATAATAATATTCTTCAAACATTAGATTAAATTACTTTTATAAACAAAAAAAAATAATATTATCAATTTTTAATTATTCTTTTTTGACATGTATGGTTTTTTTAAATTTTTTGTATGGGATTTTAATTTTTATAGTATCGGCCGATACTATCGGGTATCGATGCTTTTGTCTCGATACTATCGAGGTATCGATACCATAGATCCGATACCGATACCGATACCCAGTATCGATACTTTTTAAAATTTTGATGTCCCTATCTTTATTTCCTCAATTGTACTTGCCGCACTTATGTTTATCACTTCTCTTGCAGGACCTTTTAGTTTACTAATAATAGTACGAAAAATAACCACATTTTGATAGTTAGAAGCATTTGTTTTATCAAAAAAATTTTCTTCTATACTGTTAATACTTTCGATAAAGAATTGTAACTCGTTAACGTTCCCGTCAAAATCAGGTATTGTTTCGGCATGTACTTCAGAAAAACTTGGAAGTGACATTCTTTTTAATTTATTACTATTTGAAATATTTTCACTATTTGCAAAAGCAAAATTATTATTGTTTTTTGTGGTAAAGTTTTCACTATTCAAATTTTCGTTTAAGGTGTTTTCGTTTACCGAGATATGATTGAATTTTAGAACTAAATCCTCAATGTTTGACTCTAGTTTTTCACTATCACAAAAGGAGGTGGTACTATAGGAGTCTGACATGGAAAATTAAAATTTTAGGTACTTACAGTACAATCCTTGAGTGCATGGATGATGTTATTTATTCTTGATTTTGATTATTAGTTTATTTATTTATTGTTATTATTATTATTTTTATTTTTTTTTTTTTTTTTTATTTTCTTATTTATTTTTTTTTTATATATTTAATTTCCTTTGTTTTCACTACACGTTATGTTAGATTTTTATTTATTTATACATATGTACTATATACATATGTCTTTTTCCTATTTTTTTTTTTTTTTTTTTTTTTTTGCACGATACACTTTATATATATATATATATATATTTTAATTTTTATATTTACACAATGTAAAATAATAAAATTTAATCAAACACATATATATATTTTTATTATTATTCTCTTTTTATTTATTTATTTAAAACTGTTTAACTATTTATTCACTTTTGTGTTATTATTATTTTTTTTATATGTTATTTCATTTAAGCAAGTTATCTTCGATAGATTATTTTTTTTTTTCAAATTATATTTGACAATATTCGTAGGTAAAATACCGACATTTGTTTCGGTTCTTTATCTTGCTACAAACTTTTTGTAAAAAAAAGAAACGAGTTATCTTTTATATGTAGATTCTCGGTAGCAAGTTTTTCGACTGCGCCAGTTATACGTGTTTATTCTAGGTATTAAAAAAAAAACAAAATTTAAAATTTTTATTAAATACTTTATTGAACTTTACTTTATAAGTTTTTTACAAACGATAGAAGACCGATTACAAATTTTGTAATTAACGGATTGATGGTAAAAGTCAGACTGAAAAACTAGTTAGAATTTTATTTAAATCTAGTTTCTTAATTTCATCTATAATCATTTATTAATTAAAATTTCTCATGAATTAACTAAAAAACTTTCTCATAATTTAATTGTTAACCTATTACTTAAATGTAACATGTAAGGTGTTTTATTACAGGTGGAAAATCGTACTGTAGATAGTTCTCATGTTTTATTACAGGTGGAAAATCGTATTGTAGATAGTTCTCATCAAAAATGCTGATTTGCTTATGACCATTTATAATATATAAAGTATATAATGAATGTAAGGTAAAATGTAACATATGGGAACCATATGTAACTCGCTCATCACCATACCAGCAGTCACAATAGTTAACCGTTATCAGTCAGTTATTAACTTAGTTATTATACACAGTATAGAATGGTATCATTGTATTTTCTTTTAAAAAAACATGTACGAGTTAGTTGTAAGTTGAAGGTTGAAGAGTACAGTCGATTAAGTTATATGTTGAATATCGCAGTTGCATTAAAAAAGAGTAATTCTAATCTAATAAAATTGTTGTGTTGTATTACGAATTTAATTATCATATTGCTTAATATCACATCATTGCATTATATTGTAATTATAAAATTCATCACAGTATTTAATATCACAGTTGCATTAGAAGGGAGTAATGCCGATTGTATTGTAATTTTAATTATCATATTACTTAATATCACATCGTTGCATTATATTGTAATTGTAAATTTATTGCATTGCTCAATATTGTATTATTATATTATCATATTATATTATATAAAATTGAATCAATCGCACATAACGTGTTTTAATCCTACATTTATGAATTTAAAAATAAAATTCTATTGGCTAATTCATATATCATAAAATTATTTCTAAATTTCAAATAATTTTCAAAATACATAATTTATACATAATTAATTTCCCCTTTTACTTTTACTGATATTCACATATCGCATACTTTCATTGCATTTAATTGTATGACATACTTTAGGTATCAAATTATCATATAAACAATGTTACTCACGATTAAAGAATTATTTTGCTTTCCTACGTCAATTTTCAAGTTTCTTTCATAGCTCTTACTTAATTGTACTATGATCCTTTTTTAGAATTATTGTATGTAATTCTTAAACCATTGGTGAATACACTTAGAAGTTAATTTTGCTTATCTTTTTATTGCGTCATATTTATTTATATGAATTTATTTGGGTTAATTTCTTTTTATGAATCATGAATTTTAGATTACCTGTGTGTGATTTGCAATTCTTATATGCATATGTTACAACAGACACACAATTCCAATTATTATAATTTAAAAATAACTGCTTTAGGTCAACATTGGACTGAAATTCTACGTATGCAACAGCGAATTTTTGAAACTTTGGATGACCAAACATCTGTTTCTTTCAATATACAAGACTACTTTGACCTAGAAAAACAATATCATAAAACGTTGCTACATCTTCAAGAGATGGCTCGTATAAATGAAGACATTCAAACCACCTCTCAACAGAATGCTTCACCAACGATACGCAATACAAATCCTTCCTCAGCAATGAAGTTGCCTAAAATTCAAATTCCTAAATTTGATGGTAACTACCTGAAGTGGCATCAGTTCCGTGATTTGTTCAGTGAACTAGTACACAAGCAACAAATTGCAAAATGTCAGAAAATGTGGTACTTGAAGGGCAGTCTTGTAAGAGAAGCAAAGAGGTTGATACAACACTTAACCACCTCAGATTACAGTTATGAAACAGCTTGGCAAATCATTTGCAATCGTTATGAAAACAAAGAATTGTTAGTCACAGCTTGGTTAAATAAATTATTTTCACAGGCTTCATTAACAAATGAAAGTGCTTCAGCATTAAAAAGCTTGCACGACATTACACAAGAATGTCTTTGTGCTTTAAATAATATGGATATTGATACCACAAATTGGAATCCAATCTTAGTATACATTTTAATCAAGAAACTGGACAAAACAACACACAACTTATGGCAGCAGGCCCTAAAGCAGCCAGCAATTCCAACTACAAAGGAACTGCTCAATTTTATTGAGACAAGATTCCAATCTTTGGAGGCTTTGGGAAGTACAGAAAATAAACATATAATTTCTCGTAAGACTCTTTCAGCAACCATCAAGGCTAACTGTCCTGTATGTAAAAACAATCATCAATTGTTTTCTTGTATCTAATTCTTGCAACTACCTATCAATGAACGTATCTCCCTAGTAAAACGTCTGCATTAATTATTTAAGTAATAAACACAAGGTAAGTACATGCTCTTCAAGAGGGTGTACCAAATGTCAAAAAAGCATAACACATTGCTCCATATAACAAAACCTGATGAATCGACTACCTCTGGTATAATGTCTATAGTATTATAAAATCGGCACAACAACAAAATCAAATAGAAAAAACAGTTTCCTTAACTTCAAGGTCAAAAACAATTAACAATGGATATGTTCTATTGAGCACTGTCATGGTTAAGGCATACAACAATGCTGGCATATCTATTAGCTGCCGGGCAATGCTAGATTCAGGATCACAATTGAATTTCATCACACATGAATTAGCAACCAAATTAGGTCTTCAAAAAACAATTCAAGGCATGAATATTGAAGGCATTGGTTCAACTAAAAAACAATCTCAGCAGCGTATCAACATTACAATTGAATCCTGCATTAACGGGTTCAAAATAAACATAGAAGCTTTCGTTTTACCACGTATAACCTCACCATAACCATCACAAGCTTTCGACATATCTAAGTGGCAGATTCCAGCAAACATAACTTTCGCAGATCCGAAATTCAATCAGCCTAATACCATAGATCTACTTATTGGTGCTTATTAGCAAATCTTAGCAGTAGGCCAAATAAAGCTCAGTGAAACACTACCTACTCTACAGAATACAGTTTTCGAATGGACAGCTGCAGACAAAATCCATGACTCAGAACTTACACAAGCTTTTTCTGGAATATATACTGATGACGATGAACTTGAACAACATTTAGAAAAATCTTGGCTTCTTGATGACGTTGAATCTGCCAAGAAACCATGGACTTCAGCAGAAAAACGTTGCGAACTTCACTTTCTTCAAAATGTTAAAAGAAATGATGATAGACGATTCATTGTTAGGTTACCGTTTACGGGTAATCCTAAGGATTTAGGGGAATCAAAGGACATTGCATATCAAAGATTTTTAGCTATTGAAAGAAAACTGTTAAAAAACAAGGATCTGATGACTCAATATCAGAAATTCATGCAGGAATATATCGATTTAGGTACATGAGGGAAATAAATTTCAATAAGGTTCATATGCCGTATTATTTTCTTCCTCACCACTGCGTTCTTAAGGCAGACAGCAGTACAACAAAGCTAAGGGTAGTGTTTGATGGATCAGCCAAGACAACCACAAACTTATCGCTAAATGATGTACTAGCAGCTGGATCTACTCTTCAAGATGATATTTTCTCTATTTTGGTCAGATTCAGACTACATCGTTATGTATTAACTGCTGACATAGAGAAAATGTACCGACATGTACAAGTTGATGAAAGAGATCGAAAATATCAGCTCATATGGTGGAGGAACAACTCCAATGACAAATTAAAATTTTATGAACTCTCAACTGTAACATATGGCACAAAATGTGCTCCTTATTTAGCTACTATATGCTTGCAAAAACTGGCAGAGCAACACAATCAAAAATATCCACTTGCAGCTGAAGTACTTAAACAAGATTTCTATGTGGATGATGTTCTATCTGGTACTGACAACATATCTGAAGCAATAGACATTCAAACACAACTTCTAGCACTTCTCAGATCAGCTGGATTCAAGCTGAGAAAATGGTGTAGCAACAATTCATTACTTTTACAAAACATCCCACAACAAGATCAAGAATTACAATTGGAATTCCAAAATAAAACTGGCAACAGTGTAAAAACGGTAGGACTTATATGGCTTCCTAAGGAGGATGAATTTTCCATAAAGGCCAATCTACCATAAAGGATTGAATCTACCAAGATAACAAAACGCACCGCTTACTCTGATATTTCTAGATTATTCGATCTTTTAGGAATGATGACACCAGTGATAACAATAGCAAGAATATTTTTACAAAAATTATGGAAACTTAAATGCGACTGGGATGCTGCATTACCCCAGGAAATGCATACATTTTGGCTCAACTTCAGAGAAGAATTGAAGGATCTCACCAAATTTAAATTTCTAAGACATGTATATGGCATCAACCAAGTTCAAGAGACTCAAGTACATATATTTGCCGATGCATCTGAGAAAGCGTATGGAGCAGCAGCATATATAAGGGCACAAGATACATCTGAATGCATAATAGTACGTTTACTTTGTGCAAAATCAAGAATAGCTCCTCTCAAACAAACCACTTTGCCACGACTTGAACTCTGTGCAGCAAAATTAGCTGCAGAACTTGTACATCGCCTTAATAAGGATTTAAAGCTTAAGGACACACCAACGTATTTATAGTCAGACTCTACTATCGTACTATCATGGATTAACTCTCCATCGTCAGATTATCATACTTTTGTAACCAACAGAATCTCAACTATTCATCAATTAACAAATTGTGAACAGTGGCGACACGTCAACTCAGAGAATAATCTAGCAGACATAGCTTCAAAAGGTCTTATGCCAAGAAAGCTGCCTACAGCATACATGTGGTTTTATGGACCACGATTTCTCTATGGTCCAACTTCATTATGGCCTCAACAGTCTACACACAACGATACAGAGAATATGGAGAGGAAGATAAAGTCCACATGTTTAGCTGCAAACGAACAAACAAAAACAGAAGACAATAACTATGACTCCATTCTACGATAGAAGCCATAGGCAGCAAGGGCTCATTTAGAAAGGTTCAGCGAATCCTTGCTTATATCATGCGTTTTGTACAACGTACCAGATACCCAGGTCAAGACAGAGGAGATGGTGGTGCATTGACTACCACCGAACTAGATAGCGCATATAAACACATGATTAAGGAGATCCAATATTCAGAATTCAAATAAGATTTAACACACTTAAAACATTTTGGAGAAGTTGCAAGAAGCAATTGTCTCATCAATCTTACACCGTTCCTTGATTCACACAGCATAATTAGAGTGGGGGTCGTTTGGAAGCCTCTAATATGTCATATGACGCTAAGCATCCCATGCTACTACCGTACTCACATCCAATAACAAAATATCTGCTTGTTAATCTTCACAAGGAAAACAAACATGTAGGACCACAAACACTACTTTCTATTGCTCGGTCAACAGTATGGCCTATCAAGAGCAAAACACTGGCTCGATCTGTTGTACAATACTGCGTATTTTGTGCGAGAGCTACTCCGAAATTGGCAACTCAATTAATGGGCAATCTTCCAGCACACAGAGTACAACCCGCAAGACCATTTGTAAATTCTGGAGTAGATCTCTGTGGTCTAATAGAAATTCACTTCAAAATTCGAGGCAAACGACCACAAAAAACTTACATTACAGTATTCTGCTGTTTCTCAACCAAGGCCACTCATCTAGAACTCGTTGGTGATTTAACTACACAAGGAATCTTAGGCGCATTACGACGTTTCATGGCCAGAAAAGGTCATGGCAAAACCATATATTGTGATAATGCAACTAACTTTGTCGGTGCCAAGAACTCATTAGAAGAAGTGAAACAAATCTTGCAATCAGAAAAGGCACAAAATAAAATCATATCAGAATGCAGTTCCGGGGGAATTGAATTTGAATTTATTCCACCCCGAGCTCTACATTTTGAAGGACTTTGGGAAGCAGCTGTCAAATCTGCTAAACACCTCCTCAAACAGGCATTATCTACAGCTTCCTTAACATATGAAGAATTGGAAACGATTGTACTTGAGGTAGAAGCCATTCTGAATTCTAGACCACTTACACCAATGTCTAATGATCCAAATGATTTAAGTGCTTTGACTCCAAGGCACTTCCTCATTGGAGAATCACTAACTAGTACAATTGATCCAACCACAACACCCTTCAAGGGCAACTTAATCAATCGCTGGAAAACCATAAATCATTTCAAAAATGAATTCTGGAAGCGTTGGTCCTCAGAATATCTCAATCAGCTGCAATGTAGATACAAATGGAAGCAAAAATGCCAGAACATAATCCCAGGCGACATGGTCATAGTTAAGGAAGACAATGTACCGTTAATAAGATGGCCACTTGGACGTGTAATTTCAGCTATAAAGGGAAAGGATGACTTAGTGCGAGTTGTCAATATTAGAACAGCAAATGGTATAATTCGTCGTCCCATTCACAAATTAGCTCCTCTTCCCGCTGAAACAACAAAGGAAGATATCATGTTCTCACCTGATACGAATGAACCAGATTTGGAAGACACTGCATCATCCAATTGTCCTCCTAGTTCTTCTCAAACTCAAGGCTCTTCGAAAAGGGATGGGCAAGCAAGAAAACGGCAACGAATCTCATTGGGCTCATTAACAGAATTTGTAAATCAACCTGGAATATATTTTGAAGGGTTGGGATCAGCAACCATAATTTCAAGCGAATAGAATCTTATCGCATTTTTTAACATTGCTGCATACTAGAAGGAGTACCAATTTCTTTAAAATTGCACTTAAGTATTTCAAGATATTTGCCACCGTTTAGAAGAAAGAGAACTCTGCACAGGAATCACAAATCATTTACGACATTTACAAGATTATTTGCAAGATAATCACCCATTCTTGCCTCTAAGGAACCTAACTCGAAAAAGAAGGGGAGCCATAAACCTCATTTTCGGTGTTTTGGATTCAGAATACGCAGAACAAATGTCCAAAACTATTGATGACATACACATCAAGGAAGGACGCCTACAAGACCTTTTACGTAATCAAACATCCATATTAGATGCCACGTTAAATGTAATCAAAAAAGGAGAGGAATCAGTAAATAATCAATTTCAACAGCTCGACCTACATTTAAAACAAATTAATGACCGAATCAGTAGCGTAATTACTGAATTTCAACAAGAAAGAATATCTCAGGCCTTCAATTCAATTAGCATATTAGCATCATTTAGTGCTTCAAATTTATTACAAATACAATCATCCATACTGGGTATATTAGCAGATACACACCACGGTAGTGATCACTCGCATAGGCAGTCTAAGGACATTGTAATTCCTGAATAAGAATTCAGGGCGGGGGAGGATGTATATCATCAATTTAGGGCGTTATTACTGTTTAGTTATATCATATTATTAAGCTAATTAATTAAGTTCATTTTAGTACAATTAAATATTATATTCGCATTTGTTTTATATTCATTTCATCAATTTAATACAGTATATCTACATAATTGCAATTTTGTAATCATTTCATTACCACAATTTATATTTGCACACAATAAATATTTACGTTGCTTTTTTACCAGACGAAATATGACACTTTGTTTGTCAATGGAATGTTATCACATAAGAATGTTTGTATGATGAAATTCTTAATATGCATACACATAATATTTCTACCTTTAATCTAATGTATGAGAAATTCTTAAGACATATGCTTAATATTTGTATCTTTAATTTTGAATTAGAATTTTGCTTAGTTAGCTATTTACATTTAAAACCATTGTTAATTATTAGTACGAGTATATAAGGAACAAATTTTTAATAAAGTTTTAGTTTCGTTGAAACAGTGAATTAAGACTTTTATTTACTTCAAGTAAGTCTGCTTGGAGCACTGTGGAGAAACTCTCATTTTGTGCTATTGTTAAAGAGCCATAGTACAATCTATGTACAAATCAAGGTTTATGTGCCTTGATCAATTACAATTCTTCTTTTTTTATTTTTGATTGATTGATTGATCCTTATAGCTCAAGGACATTGCAAGAATAACAATATTACATTCATTATAAAGAGGACTCTCTGCTTTTCAGTTTGGTATATAGCATTCCTTAATCCGTCTAACGGTTCCTGAAATATGGTGCATAATATACAAACTTTTGTGCTTTTTTTTAAATCCAATCTTTTATATTAAATATCTAAAAATTTTATTAAACAACCTATATAGTGTATGGTATCATATGAAAGCTGACTTCTTCTACTTTACAATGATGTGACATATGTATCTATCCACTCTTGTTTGAATATGTTAACCAGACAAAATTAATATCTGAGAGTGTTTTATGAACTTGAAAGTGCCCTGAATGCATATTACAAATCACCCTGTAGTTTCTGAACGAGACATCCTGTATTATTATGCATATATAATGCATATGCTTAGAAAAGAATACTTTTTTAGCTTTCCAATGACACTAAAATCATTCTCACATGTCACCCAATTTTGTAGATATGGAATTTTTAAATGAAAAATCCAATAATTTCCCTTATAGAAAAAAACGAACTTCCTTTATGATTTCTTAACTCTGAAACATTTATTATAATAATAACAAAACAAAAAGAAAAAAAAAACCAACAAAAATCAAGAATAAAGTAAAAACTAATCTAATGAAGAAAAAAACAATAAAATAGAAATAATTTTTAAAAAAAAAAAGAAAAAGGATGGAATAGCAAAAACAAAAAAGTTTTAAAATTTTCATGATCAAAATTAGAAGAGAAAAATGGCATAAACATATTTATTTTCTTTTTAAATTTTCGGATTGATAATAATGATATATTTCAAAATAAGATAGTATTAAGAAATGAAATTTAACTTTGTTTTCTTATTTTTCTACAATCTAACTATTAATTTTTTCATAAATTAATAGATGAAATGTATTTTATGTTTTAAGTTCTCTAGATGGTGTATTTATTTCATTCACTAAAAAAAAACAAAGGAAAAATCTTAAACTTTTATTTTCTATAAAAATAATATAAGCTTCTTTCAACATTCTTGAATAAATTTTAATATTTTTCAATACTCTTCAAAATTACACACTCCCACCTTTTTTCTGTTTGATTACAATTTTAATGCAAAAAAGTAATAGTAAAAACGATGAATAATATATACATACATATAATTATTTCTTAAAGTAATTTTCAAAAATTTTCAGCTTTAGAAGTAATACAACAAAATTATTTAGATGATTTAAATATGTATGTATATTTACCATCTTTTGAAATATTTTTGGTTATTTACGTGAAAAGTAGCTTTTTTACTAAGTGTAGTGAATTTCCAAAAATATTTACCAATGCAAAATAAAATAGTAATGAAAATTATTTTCTATTACATTTAAAGATAATTTCTATTATTATAATTATTTTTTTTAAATAATTATTTAATGATGAATAATAATCTATGAAAACAAGGAGATACATTTTTGAAATTCATATGTAAGAGGAATATTACATATATTATTTGTAAAACAAGAGAGGAAAAATATGCAAAATTATACGAAAAAAAAAAAACAAGTTGAAGTAAAATAAAAATACATTTGAGTGCAACTTTATATCAAAAATTGAATATAACAACAAAGGAAGAAAAAAATAATACTAATAAAATAATTTTAGTTTTTAAAAAAAAGTAATGAAAACAAAACAAAAAATGAATTTAACAATGAATAATAACATTTATAGAAAATTAAACACTTATTCAACAAAAGTAATATTCAGAAAAAATGAAGAAAAAGAAACTATTATTTAGAAATTACTGCGTAAAAGTCAATAGATTAATCAATAATAATAATAATAATAAAAATAATATTGAAATAATAAAATTATTTTAAAAAAATAACGAAATAGAAAGAAATGTAATAAAAAAAAATCTTATTTTTCAGATTTATTATTATTATAATGTATATACATATAGTCAAAATTTTAAAAGTTGAGGTTTTTTTGCGCATACTTTACATGGCGTAGTGATCTTTCTTGTGTAGATATACGAAAAAGGAAACGTGTTACAACAACAAAAACGCATGTGTGTAAGTATCTTTTTTTCTGCGCATGTTTTTCTAGGATAATACGAAACCTCAACTTTTAAAATTTTGACTATAGTATAAATGCTTGATATTAAATTAATTAATCAACTAAACATTCATATAAATAATCTCAGTTAAAGGAAACGCGTCAACTCTTAGTCGTGCCCATAAGTAATTTGATTCTACTCTTCAAAGCATTCTTAAGGAAAACTCGCATTTCGTAACTAACTATCAGAAATATCCTTTTTTTCTTTTCTGTTTTCAAAACAAAGTGCCTGTACACATTAGGTGGTTAAACCGGTTATTTTGCGCTGGGAGTAACAATAATGGTATACATTTTTTTAACTCGATATAATAAGAAATCATCTAAAATAATTTTAGCTTCACGGGTGTAATACACTCACACTCTCATTACAACTGGTCGTGCCACCTTCAGATGTAATTTGAGCAGTTGTAAAAACAGGTTTTAAAACCGGTTTGCGTCCGTTGTTATAACCACCTAATGTGTTCATGCCCAAAGACATTCCATCATACACACAATATCCTATGCTAAACTTACTATAAGTGCCGGCAAATAACCTATTCTTTTCTACGCAATCATATCCTTTGTCTTCCTTAAATGTGTTATTTACTAATTTTCTAGCATTTGCAGAGCATATACATTTACTCACAACTACGAGAAGACAATCCTGTCTTAACATGTTTATTCTTAAATACAGAACGGGCTTTTATCTGTTTTTACTTGTTACAGTAGTTAGATTTGTATTTGATTTTAATCGTTTCTACTTTGTAACCTTTTTGAATATCATGTAAATTTTCTGTACAGTTATTTATACTCTGTTCACAAAGTTTTGCCAGTACAGGCAGACGTGGCTCTACCTTAAGGGCAAATTGGGCAGTGCCCCACGAAGAATTTCACCTTAAATTGCATAAAATTACAGAATTTCATCAAAATAAATTTGAAATTTAAAAAAAAAAAAATGGGAAAAAATCAAAAATAATTTGGTGTGAATGGTTTTTCAAAGTACATGTGTACTGATGCAAGTATTTGCAAAGAGAATTGAAATACAATATATATATGTATAGATACAAATTACAATACATATATGGTTCAACAATCAACATATTTCAATTCTCTTTGAATAATTTTATTCTTTTTGTATGATCAATAAGATCATAGTGATCATACTCTATGGGTCAGTTTAACAATAGCCCTAAAAATGAGTATTATTTTATATATCGTGTATGAATCATTCTCTCTCTTTATTCATTTTTGTTCAGAAGAAATTTGTGTTAATGAGGCAATTTCAGTTCTGCCCTTACTCCGTGTCTAAACCTGCCATGAATTATGGCAAGACATAATTTATGTCTTGCCATAAATTTTTAAACTTGGGCTTATCATGGCAAGACATTTCATTCGTAGAGCAACATTCATCGTCGTTGTTTCGAGTATATATGTACCGAGTAATTAACTGCAATCCGATTTCAATTCAGCTTCAATTCGTTTTATTTGTTGTGGTTTTTAATATACATAGTTATAGTGTAAAATGTCTTCCCAAAAGAAAAATGCTATTAAAGCATTAAATGCTTTAAAAATATTAGAAAATTTAGAAAACATGGGAAATAAAGAAGGAAAAAAAAGAGTACGAAGAATGTGGGTGAATCCATTCTTAGAAAAACGAGAAAAGTTTAATATCGAACATAATTTATTAAAAGATATTTTGTGGGAAAATGGTTCGGACTATCAAATTTTGATATAATTGTAAAAACATGTTGTGTGCTGCACAATTATATCAGCGAAGATATGAAGTGTGCTTTGCCTCAAGATGGGGAAAATACTTCAGAATTACCACAAACAATTACATCATTGGCTTCCCAAAATCAAAGCCAAATATATAAATATGCAAAAAGCATTAGAGATAAAATATCTCAATATTTCATTACAAATGGTGATGTACCATATCAATGGCAAAAAATAAAAATAAATAAATAAGAATATAACTAAAATATTTTATTAAACTAAAATTAAAATTGTGTTTTAAATATTATTATTTTATTATTTTTCTTTTTATAAATTATTTTAGTTTAAGAAAATCCGAAGGACGCCAGTAAAATAGAATTCAATTTTTAAAAAAAATATATTTATGTACGTATATATAAACTTAATTCACTTTTTCGAAATCGAGTTCAAATGATTCGAAAGTGAATTGATAAATTTTGACAATTTATTGCCGCATTTATGTCTGCCATTGATGGCAAGACATATGTCTTGCCATAGATGTCTTGCCATGAAAATGCAACAACAACAATGAACATTTATCAGACATAAATTATGTCTTGCCATAACTCATAGCAGGTTTAGACACCAAATTAAAATGAGAAAATGTTGCGTCTCACCAACTTACCAAGTAAAAGTAACAATACAACACAAATTTGTCTCATAATTTTCTTTCTCATAGGATTTACATAGTAAAAAATTTCAATCTCATTATAAATTTTTCATCTTAAAATTATATGTATTTGTAAAAATTGTTATGAATTTTAAAAACAATAGATATTCATATTATTTTTATTTATTCATGATATTTATTTTATTATAATTATATTATTTTTTATAATTAATACTTTCTTTTCCATTATAAATTACCAGTTTTTCACCATTTATGAAATTCATTTCATATTTTATATTAATTTGGAACAATTTGTTAAATTTTATAAACTTTTTGAATCAATTTTCAATAAATTTTGTTAGAATTTTCTGATGAATTAATATTGATATGAATTTTTTTACCATGTATATAAATGTGTTAATGATACATGTTCGTTTTTCTTCCGTTCCATCTATACAAACTGTATGATTCGTTTATACCACGGGGCTGCTGGTTGATTGCTCAATGTTGTAAACATACAAATAAAGTACATTTCTTCTTTTCTATTCATACAAAATAATGTTCGTTCTCATTATCTCATTTTTTTCTAATCCAACCCAACATAATGTTTCAACTTTGTTTTTTTTTTTTTGTATAAATTTTACATATTCATTGCTATTGCACACAAAATTCACTCATTCTTTTTGTTTTAAATTTTTATATGGAAGGATTATGACTTGCCAACTTTAAGATGTTATATCTTGGGCTATGTTGTATTAATTTAAATCAAATAAGAAGCACTATTTAAGGAAACATTTCACCTATGTAAATAAATGGGTTGTCAGTAGGAGGAATGGGGATAAATTTTTTAATTGAGTAGAATAAAATTTACCAACAAAATTGTATAAAAGGATTCAAATTTTTTAAGCTCTGTACATATGTACAGGTATATATGTATATTATGTACATATGTATATACATATTTGTGAAAAACATAATTTTGTGTTTTGTAAGGATATTACCTAGTATTTAGATTTTTTTGTTTAAATTAGGCAAAAAAGAATATATTTTTAGTCGAAAATATTTATTTCAAAAATACATAACAAAAATTTTCAACCGTAAAGTTGAAAAACAAAATTTAAAAAAGCGATTTTTGTCTAAAAAAAGGACATACCGGACTATTTAAAAGTGTTGAAAACCGAACAAAAATCCAAATAAACTGTCTTTACAAAAAACGATGTTTTGAGCACTTTCTTCTACAACTTTCGGAGCCTAAGCATTGATGCGCGTAGTTTTTTCGGTGCTCTATAACTCGCGTCTTATTGAAAGGATCTTTTGCATGTCAGAGGTAGTTTCGTAGAGAGTAATAAGAAAAATACTTTGCAAAAATTTCAAAACAATCGGATAGGAGAGTCCGATTATTTCAAATTGAAAAACGGATTTTTCAGAAAAACGTGTTAACATTGATTCGAGTGCTAACATCCTTGAAACCTTAAGCAGCCCCACCATTTGATTTTCCGACGAGCCGCCACTGAGTACAGGTCTTATGGACATATTTTGTCTTGTTTCTTCTTTGAGTAATTACATAAATGTGTTTCTTATTTTCGTCACCGACAGTGTTACCCTTTAGTTTATATTTTGCATCTAAAATCAGATGAACTTTTTGATAAGTGTTGCCGAATATACATTTGTTTTCAAATTTTATACTTTGTAAAAATTGTGTCCCAATAAAGAAAAATAATACATATTTATTTTTTTTTTAAATTTAATTATTAAAAAGATTTTATGAAATAAGAAAATGTAAAAACCTAAAAACATTGTATGCACATATGTATGTATGTAAGTTAACAATTTCTCCAGTTGTTTAAGGAAAAAAAAAAGACACTTAAGACTAATTTTACAATTTTATGTTGTTTTAATTACAATTTCGATTGATACATTTTTTACAGTAATTATGCTGAATTAACAAGAACGTGTACATTTATTTATTTCAATTATTAGAAAGTTTAATATGCTAAAAATGATGATTTAACAAAATATGCACGAATTTCAATAAAAAGCTTTATATGGCAAAAATATTAATTAATAAATCAAAGGTAAAATTTAGTTGACAAATCATCAAAAATTACTTATATTTAATTATACTAAAATTATAAAATTTTATAAAGAAAATAATGCTGGCATTGCATTACACCGGATGTCGAACCTACAAAATTAGCGTGAATAGCAATTCAAAAGTACAATTTTATGTAGGGTGTTGACTGTGTTAACTTGTATATCCTACAAATAGGTAACTGAAAGTGAAAGGGATTACGGGTTTTACTTTTTTGTTTTATAGCTGATCGTATGAATGAAAAGATAGTTTACATTATCCTTATCAGTACCAATACTAATGTATATATTCCATTGTTTTTTAATTCAATTTGTTGATCATAAGAATTTTAAAATTACCCATAAAATTACTTTACAGAATTTTTAAGAAACGTTTTTGTACTGTTTTATTAGGGTATCGTGCGATTCATTTCACACATATTTTAAGAAAAGAATTACCCATTATGTACAAAATATAAAAGTATCAATTATATATGTACATTTTGAGATACTTTAAAATGTTTATCAAAAACCATCAGAAAAATTCCTCTTTTCTATAGAGTGAGTATTTATTACAAAATGCATTTCTATTGCAAAGGAATATGTGTATACAATTGTATAAATTCATAATAATATGTAAAACAATATGTAAAAAACATTTTTCAAATAAAACATAATTTATTATTTTTATATGTTACATCATACATATCATATGCATACTTGTAAATGTATAAATAAATGCAGTAAATTATAATAATAAAATTTAATTTTTTATTATTAAGAACGGTACTACTATTAAGTAATATAAGTATTACACAGCAACACTAACTTGCGATTACTTATTATTCATTCTACTTTTTATACACACATCTCGAATATCAATCAACCAACTTTTAGCTCATCAGCGTGTGTGCGCGCATGAATTTTTTCATCATTTTTATCTTTCTTCATAATTCATTTTGTTAATTTTTGTTCATCCAGAGAATTGAAATACAAGAAAAATAATCAGTCGCAGTACAACTGTGTTACTGGCGACAACAAAGGGATGGCTGTTATTGTTTTTTCCTGTTTTCCAGTGTCTCGTTGCACATATAATAGATTGGGGTATGAGTAGCTAAGTATACTCCTATTAAATGTAACGACACTGGATAAAAATGAAGTCTTCCATAAGACCTGTACTGAGAAAACTTTGTGAACAGAGTATAGTCATAAAAACATACATACATTTTAAATTTTTAAGGTCAAGAATAATAAGCTTAAAATAAAAAATGAAAGAACGAAAATACAAATATGAAGTAAAATATAATTTTTTGTGTTTTTGTGTTTTATTATTTTTTGTATAATTTATGAAAACAAAAATTAAGAATTTTATTAAATAATTGAATATATTTGTTGTTTTTTTTGTCTCTAATTTTTATGCATCAGTTCAAATTTTTTTAATATTTTAGAAAACGCACTTTTTCTTATACTAGTTTTTGTTGTATTGAATTATTCACAATTTATATACATATGTACATATACGTATACCTATGTATGTATGTACATTTAAATTACCCCTAAAAAATTTTTTATTGAATTTTGCAAATTAAGGAGTTTTAGGTTAGGTTGAAGGGAATTGTGGTCCTTAAGTGAAACACATTTTTGAAAAAGTCCTTTATTTCAAAAATACAAGGATTCAAAGTGTGGTTGTTTTGCGATTTTGGACCTGCAAAGTGACCACCTACAGCTTACAATTTTTAACCGATTTTCATGAAATTTTGAATATGATAGGTGGAAGGGAATTGTGGTCCTTAAGTGGAACACATTTTTAAATTTTGGTCCTTAAATTTTTTTATATTCGATTTTCGAAGGTACAGAAAAAAAAAAAATTCACTAAACTTTTCACACTTTTTTCATGTATTAAAACGTTTAGATACTGTGATTTCTTCTTATAAGAGATCAATTTAACCTTTTCCAAAAAGTTTAAAAAAAATTCAAGGAAATTGGTTACGTAGTTTAACTATTATCAATAAAACAAATTGTTAATTTTTTCATAAAATTTCATTACTAATTTTTCATATCACATACATTTTTTTGCATAATTTTGGGTTTAAATAAGAATTACACAGATAGTATAAACTCTATAAACTCGCAAAGAAAATTGCAATTTTTGTAGTATGTGATAATTAAGTAACGTAAACAGCATATAAAAGTTATGTATAGTTAACTGCACATAGTTAGGTATATAGATATATTAGTAAAACATTTTGCATGAGAATGGTGATCGGTGATGATGAATATGAAATAATAAAATTAGCATGATATGTACATACATATGTACATACTACATATATACTACGTATAAAAGTATATTTTACTAATTGTTGTTGGATTGAAGCAAGTGTATTTTGGGTTTTAGTGCTAATTTTTTATATTCTAAATATGTATTAGAAAAATTACAATGTTACATAGAATTTATATTTCAGTGATTATTTGGTGATAAATTTAATATTTTACTAAAATTTCAGTATTTTTGAATACTACTTTTTTTTAACCCTAGGATTGCCTGATCGTATACAAATGTATACATTCGGAATTTGAGCCTTAATTTAAATATGATCCCTTCGAGCTAGGGCCTTGAAACTTCAGCAATTCTTTCATTGGAGAGTCCTTACTATACAGCCCAACTTTCAAAGTCCTAGCTCAAAATCTAGCAAAATATTATTTTTTATGCAAAAACACAAATTGACCGTGCGTATTCAAATGTACTTATACCATACATTTTATTATGTTTTTAAATGTTAATTATTAATTAATTGTTAATTATGACTCGGACTCGGACTGTATTACACCGATTTGAGTCAAATAAAATGCAATAGGTCAGAAAATACTTTAAAAATTGAAATGCACTTTTTTTTAAAGGGTCAGTGTACGAATTAAGAAGGGCTCCATATAAGGTTAAAAAAAGGGTACTTGTCGAAAACATGACTTTTATTGTGTTTTACCCTATAACTTTTACCCTAGTAAACGGATTTTCACCATTTAAAGTTCATATAATATAAGACCCTTCAAGAAATATCCTGACCAAATTTCAGCTCCCTAGTCCCACGGGAACATACTTTTAAAAGGAGTCAAAATATGTAACATTTTAATACTTAAAATTGATTGGCGTATAGATACAATTTAAAATTGAAGGGAGTGTTAATGAAATTCAAATTTGAACTAAAACAATTGTTTTGAAAATATCATCAATAAAATTTACAAAAAACTTTGAATTTTGGAGTTCCGTTATTTCTAAGAAACTTTTGAACACGTGCACAAATAATTTTTGGCACAAACATACATGCACAAATAATTTCTTGCATAGTTCTTTGACTTTTTTTATGAATATTCTATGAATTTTTTTTTCTAATTTTGAGTGAAATGTATGTATTAGTGTATAAACAACATAAAACAAAAATTATTAAACAATTAATTAACTACGAAAAAAGTTACAAGGTCTTTTTTGAATAGTTGCAGTGGCGTCTCGTGACTTATTCACCTGGGTGTGCTGCAGGGTGATTGAGAAAATTTAAGAAATTAAATATATGTATACATATGTAGCTCAACAAAGTATTCGGGCAGTACAAATATTTTTAATTCATCCTAAATAAAAAAAATTGTTTACAATAAAAGTATGAAACAAAATACTAAAAATAATTCTTTATTCTTATAACAACATATATTTACGAAACAAACAGTCAACAATGATATCAAAAAATTTACAAAACAAACAGTTAAAAATTTCAGCTTCAATTTTTATTCCAATAAAATATTCGGGCAGTATGAACATTTTTAAAAAATAAGGTGCTTTTTGTCAAAGTCAGTACTTCGTTGAACCTCCTTATGTTTTTTAACTTCTTTGAGTCTATTCAACAAGCTTTAACCCTTTGTTATATTTTAAATTATACACCCACGCATCAATTTTTAGTATCAAAATGTTACATTTTTTTATTCCTTAGACATGTGTGTTTTCGTAGGACTAGAAAGCTGAAATTTGGCCAGGATATTTTTTGAAGGGTCTAATAATTTAAAAACTTTGAACGGTGAAAATCCGTTTACTGGGGTAGAAGTTATAGGGTAAAACACAATAAAAGTCATGTTTTCGACAAATACCCTTTTTTTCTCTATTTTTTTCACCTAATTAATATCCTGATCCTTAAAAAAAGTGTACATTTCAATTCTTGAACTATTTTCTGACCTATTGCATTTTATTTGACTCAAATCGATGCAATACAGCACGAGTAGTTAAAGTTTAAAGTTGACAAAAAAAATAAAATAATTCAATATGTGAAAAATATGTGACGTTTCATACAAAAAATTTTTTAATTCAATATTTCACTTGGCTTGGCTTTGTCTATAGGTGTGACTTTGATTTTGAAGTTTGTCCGAACTTTTCACAGAACCAACTTTATAATATAAAAGCGTACATTTTTTAAAGTTGCAAGGTTGTTAAAAATAACATTGAGTCTAATTGTAACTTGGGTTCTGCTTCAGAATTGAACACCTTCATTATATAACAACTGTATTGTTACAGTACGAGAGCAAAGCGTCAAATTTCAATGCATAGGATTGAAAAGTATTAAAGTTCTTCTTGAGTAGAACTTCAATACATTTTGATAGAAATAATACTAAATGAGGTTGGGTTCTACATCAGAGCTTCACACCCTGGTTGTATATTATTTATATTGTTGCAGTTACAGTACGAAACAAGGACGGCTTCAAATGAACATCACTGAATGTGAGGCTGGGTTCTACATTATAAATTATAATAGAACACTTTAGCTTTATATGGACATTGCTATTGAAGTTATGAAAATTACTTTGGCGTTCTCAATTTTTTTTTTTAATTTGCTTTAGATTATATGGGTGTTCTGTGAACACCTTGAACACCTGGACGAGACGCCACTGAATAGTTGAGTATGAAATTTACATTGCACAAATAATTTTTGTCATCACTGTATATATTAGCTATAGCTATAGTTATGAAAATTTTTCAAATCATATACACCAACACTTAGAAGAAACTTATTTGCTTGTGTTGGTGCAGAAACAATAATACATTTCAGATGATGTTATTGTTTTTTTCGAAAATTTTTTATACTAAATTTGGCTCCTAATTATTAATAAAGCTTTTTTATTTAAAAAAAAAAATTTTTGTTTGTAAAGATAGATTTTAATTTTCAGATTGATTATTCTTTTTTTAAAGTATTACACAATACATATATGTTATCTTCAGACAAGCATGTAATATTGACTGTGATGTTTTGTTCTATCTCTACATATATATGTATATAAAAATGGAGTGTTCGTTTGCAGCAGTATAACTTGAAAACGACTTATCCGATTTTAAACAAAATTTAAATGAAAATTGTACGACATATGAGAATGGTTTTTAACACTTTTTTTTTTTTAAAGGAGTAATTTAAAACTAATACATAGTACATATATTAATATATTACTATATTCCCTTGAGGAATAATAGGCACGAAAAAACAATTAGATCTGACATCTGATTGAATTGACATTTGCATATTTTAAAATATTAAATAAAATTAATTAATTAATATAAAAATATTAAAAATTTTATTTATTTTCAATAAATAAATATAAAAAAAGGTCTAGCAACGCGGACCGGGTTCTGCTAGTTTATGATAAAATTGGTCTTAATTTTTATTAAATACCTACATTTTTTAAAATAAAAATATATTCTGTTTTAAGTTAAAAATAACTCATTTATTCGATTTTCTAAATATAATAACTAAAGAGGAATTGAAGTAATTATTATTAGGATCTCTGTCCCGTTTTTCATTAAATGGACTTTAACCAGTTTTTTAAATTTAAATTATTTTGTGGAATTTTAAATTTTAAAAACATGGTCTGTAATACCTACATACATATATTATAATATTTTACATACATATATGAAAAGAAAAATAGCTATTTTCACATCTAAATTAAAATTTAGCTGCATGTAATGATTATATGTAAAGATTTTTAACCAAAAATTTAATTTCTATACTTTTCTGAATTAAAATGGGTCCATCATTAACATATGTGGAAGAAATTTATAGGTATTATGTTAAGGTGACCAGACGTTCCGTATTAGGCGGGACAGTCCCGGATTTTAGATGTATGTCCCGCATTACAGAACGTCCCGCGAAATGTCCCGCATTTGTAATTTTGTCCCGGATTTGTCCCGAATTTCAAATTTTATCCCGCATTTCTAAAATTTTTAGATTTTAGGGCAAGAAAGCAGAGTGAGCAGCATTTTACTGATATATGAATGACATAACATGACATAATGTAACAGACCTGGGAATTTTTATTAATAATTTTTTTTATTGATTTTGTTTACAACAGTTAATGTTCTGTGTTAGAAATAAATACACAGTACACAATGAAATAAAAATAAAACCGAAATACCTAGAAGAAAAACTGTTTACCTCGTTTTTTTTAATTTTTTTTTTTGCTCTCGTCGACAATGAATGTATGAATGTCCCGCATTGTCTCAATAAAAATCTAGTCACTTTAATTATGTTAAAGAATAAAGGCAATCAATTAGTTTAGTTGAAAGTTTTGTGTTGAAAAACTGGTTATCATTTTCTCATTTTGTCTATCATTTCACTAAAGAGTTATTTCTATTTTCTATTTTAAATATTTTTGTAATTAAATTAATTGAATTATATCTTGTGTTGCTATAGTGAATAACATTTTTCCAATGTTCATTGTGTTAAATTTACTATACTTTGATTCAGGGCCGGATATAATTATTTTGGCGCCCGGTGCACTTATAATTTTTGCCGCCCTTTGTTATGAAATTTTTTTAAATATGTAATATAAATGCATGTTCATTTCCGTGCCACCCAGTAGGTAGAACATTAAAGACGCGTTTTTTTAAAGAGGTATCCTCTATAGGCCTTATCCTCGTTCAACATATTTTTTCAAATAAAATCATATTTCAAAGTTATTTGAAATTAATCGACTATTTAAAAATTATTTTTTGATTTTGACTTTTTAATTATTTAAAAACTAAAAAAATTATTTACTTTGTTCCATTTGAAAAAATATGTGATTGTATCTTAAAAAGAAATAAAAAATATAAAATAAAATAATAATAATAATGTTTTGTGAGTATGCGAAGAAATTCGTTATAATTTTTTCATAATCAAGAACTAGAGTTGCTATGGCGCAAATTTTTTACTTGCACCATTTCAACGTAAATTTCATTGTAAAAGAGAAGAAAAGTGAGTATGCGAAGAAGTTTGTTATAATTTTTTTTATAATCAAGAACTAGAGATGCGATGGTGCAAACTTTTAACTTGCACCATTTCAACGCAAGTTTCATCATAAAATTTAAAGAAAATGTGTGTGCGATAAGGAACGACACAAATTTTACCATATATTTTGATAGCGTTGGAGCAAAAAGCTTTTCTGCTCCATGAGTTGAAATTGAAGCTGATGCCTATATACAGTCGCATTCTGTTTTGACGTTATTTCTTCTTCACACACAAAATAGTAACAATAAATGCAAGTATGTACATACATATGCGGTAATATTTTTAAATGAATATTCATGCATCGAATAAAAGGTACTTTTTAGAAATGTTATGCATATAAGAATCTAATAGACCGGGTTTATACGTACGGTTTTTTGCACGACCTTATCATCCATTACGCTTTGATAAATTACGAAAATGACGTACGTACGTTTACATGGTCACTTTTTTACCCTATCTAAAATTCTCTTCATTCTCTTTTATACTTATTTCTTGCTTGGTAATTGGTATGGTAAATGGTAATAAGGTCATATACTCATATGGTTAACTGAAGAAATTGCGATAATATGAAAAAAAAATATCAAAGTAACGAATATAGCACAAAAAGGAACAGCCGTGAGCGAAGAAAAAGATCGATTAACCTGTGAGTGACTTCCCACCGCATACTTCCTACTTCTTTTCCATATAAAACCGGTTTTTACGTTCTACCAAAAAATATATAGACAGAAAGAATTCTTATCTAGTATAAAAATGTCTCATACAAAAATTTTTGTTCTGGGGTTCCAACATTGGAACCCCATTAGTGAAATAGCTTTGAATGTACATCAGCATATTTCAGTTTTTTTAAAAAAGCTTTTACTTCTGCATAGAAATACATATGTACATGCGAATACGACAATTACCTTGTTTATGCACAAAAATTAAAACGTATTAACGATAAAACGTTTTGAACATCGTTTTGAGATTGGTGTAATATGTGTAGTACAACATTTCGTTCTCACTTAAAACGTTTTGAGTAATAAACTAATACTACTCTAAAAGTTCATATTGATGTTTAGTATGTTACCAACACCATTTTGAAAGGTCAAATATGACAATTCATTTAAAACGAAGAAAGTGTACATGCACATTTTAAAAACGCATTGAAATTTTAAATTCGGATTTTATAGTGTATTCACTCAAAACGAAATAAAGTTTCAATGCGTTTTAAAATTTAGTTTATGCATCCGTATTTAGTCAAAACGGCATGAGTTAATGCGAATTAAAGCTTCGCATAAACAAGGTAATTGATGGTGTCGGTGTGACTCATTTTATTCACATATGTTTCACCATTTGAAATTTTTTTTATATTCTATTTAACACACAAGAGTAAATTTTTTTTTTTTCATTTTTCATTCATCTTGATCATATTAAAAACAAAACTTAAATTTCAAAGCGCTTTAAAGCATAGTTAAAAAAGCTTTCACTTCCTTCCTTCTCTTACCGTACTGTTCTATAGTCTGATTTAATAATTACAATTTTTAGTCGATACTACATAAGAATTCTTTCTGTCTATATATTTTTTGGTTCTACATAGGGTAAAAAAGTGACCGTATAAACCCTGTCATATGAATATACATATTACATAATATAATACATATGTACATACATATATTTAAATTAGTGAACTTTGAAAATTCTTCACTTTTATGTTATTTTTTATTACACAAAATTTAAATAAGTGAGGAGTTATTTTCAGCGCCCTTAATTTTTAGCGCCTGGAGCAAGTGCTCCAGCCGCTCCTATGGTAGGGCCGGGCCTGCTTTGATTGAAACGTAATAATGTAAAATCATCACATAAAAAATCATCATAAGCTATATTTAAATGAAATTCTATTAACTTAGTTAAATGTGAAAAAAAATGTCTTGCAAAATTATCATAAAAATTATTTAGTATATTATTATGATATTCCTTGAATACACGATAAATTCACTTATTTCATTACCGCTACTATCATCATTACTACTCTCATTATTATTATTATCAATCAACATTCGTTCCATTTTTTCTTAAATTTTTTATTTAAATTTCTAAAAAAACTAAATTTCAAGACATTTTCAACTTAAGAAACAAATCAAAAAAAATTTAATATACAAATTACAAAATCATGCCCTAAACTTCAATTAATATGATACTTTGACACCAAAACAGCTGGTAAACTGATACTGAAGAAGTGAACAAATAAAATTTTTGATCACTTCCTCACTGAGGAAGTGAGATTTTTCGTAGGATCTCTATTGTCTCTAAAGACAATGAGTGCCAAAAAAACGCGCTTATCAAGTGAGGAAGTGAGAAGTGAGTTCTAATGAAACACTGCTACTGTCGACAATTTAACAATAGGTTTGTTCGATGAATGTCCTAGGTAATTCCAGGACTCGAGTTTTTACACTTTTGTGACCAGGACTTTCATCGAACATGTTAGTGTAAGTCCAGTTCACTAAAAATTTTACACGGAACTTACACCTACTTTTTGCAGGAGTAAAGTTTTGACAAATGAAATAACTTGTACACGAACTGTTATTTCATTGCTTTTTATTGCCTAGACTTTTTACAAGACGTTTATTTTGTGTCAAATGTCAATTCAAGTTCACGACTTACTACAAAAATGTAAAAATTCGAATTCGGGACTTACCCAGGACTTTCATCGAACATACCTATTATATCTAGGGTTAAAACTCCCCATTATCTTAAAAACAACATTCTTTCAAATCCTCTATGATTTCTTATTATTGAAATCAATAATTTACGGATTGTTATTAATAATGATTGTAGAATTTAAATGGATAATTTTTAAACTGTTTTTTAACTTCAACAAGAATATCATAAAGGAAAAAAATTGAACTAAAGTTTGAAAGTCATTAAAAAAGGTTTCAAAAATGCCAAACTTCTGCTTTAAGAGAATAAAAGTGAGTTGTGTTGATATTTTGATGTATTTTAATAGAATAACATCCGCAGGTTAAAATTAAAATTAATATGGGCTAATTCGTGTATTTGAAAAAATTTTTTTAAAGGAGAGGTAGATCTTTAGAGTCCGTTCAACAAAATAGTTGTAGGAGATTTGAATATTCTTCATCAATAATTAGGTAGTAACTAAGAACAGCAAGCGACATGGCATCCGATAGTTTAATTGGTAGAACAGTACCCCGGCAAGGCGAAAGTCTTGGATTCGAATCGAATATCGTTTTCTTGCTTTTAGTTTATTTAAAAATTAAGCAAATAACAATATACATTGTTCCTCAGCCTAATTAACGTAACCGAGGTCGTTAGACCATATCGATGTGTACGTGAAATTTTACTTAACCCAGGGATTATATCTAATTAGATCTACTTATGCGTATGCCAAATCCTTTTATTATAATTTTTTCTCCAGATTGCATCAGAAAGAATTCAAAAAAGAAAAAAAAATCCAGACTTTAGATGATATGGATATGCCAATTTGTGAAAAAGTCAGTCAAGTACGAATTTATAGAAAATCAATAAGAAAGTGTTGTAACAAGCCATAAGGAGAGATAAAAGACGAATTAAGGAGTGGTCGTTTTACAGTAATTGTCACCAAATCCAAAGAAGAAAATAAGAAAAACAGCTGAAAATAAACCAGGAGTTTCAACCCGCACTCGATGTGAAAATTATGAAAACTAGTGTAATCATCAATCATGGACAACCAGGTTTCACATCGTTGAAAAAGGAGAAAAAGACAATAAATGGAGAATATTATAGACAAAATTTCGCCTTGATTTACAGAGTACTTATCCAATGAGAATCAGTTTCCAGATAGAGACAATGTGATACTAACGAAGGATAGCGCAAGACCTCTTATTGTTTTAATTACCATCGAATCCATTTATGAGCCCCTTTTTAATGTATATTTGGACTGGTTACGAATTTCGTCAGACCTTGATCCAATTGAAAATGTATGGTATTGATCGAAAAACAGGGTCCTCAACTAACCTGTGCCTAGAAATAGAGAGCAGTTGATCCACCATGTCGAAAAAAAGTGGGTTGCTATAACTAATGTGGACTTGTTGAATTTGTGTAAAAATTCTAAAAATAGAATTTTAAAGTGTGTAGAAAGTAAGAGATTGCATACACATTGTTAAATATACTTTTTCATTTGTAATATTGTTTAGTTTAAAAAAATAACCTTAAGTTTTTGAAAAAGCTTACTTTTTTATTTTTATTTCGAAGTCTGTGGGGAATAATTTTTGCGCCACTATGTAATTTAAAAATGCCACTTCAACTTTTATTACCAATTGACTCCAGAAATAATAACTCTTGAATTATGTTTAATATAAATGATGATATTCCTTCATGGAGATAGCGCATCTTCGAAAACATCAAATAATCGTCAATTAATGAAATTCATCAACTCAGAATTTCAAACTTCATTTCATCAATTGATGCTTTTGAAAATGCACATTCTTTTGTGGTCTATAATTATTGTGAAAAATCAACCTTAATATTAATTTCTTAAAAATTTTTATAAATAATGCATTTTACCAATAAAAATAAAACAAAACAATGGTTGATAATAATTTAAGTTACTTTATTCAAATCAATACATTCATTAACTCTTGCTAACAAATTGTCCATTAAATCTAACGTAGTTATGGCACTTCCAAGTAAACTTAATTTACGTTCCTTTGATAAACTTGGTAGATCTGCAGATAATGCTCTCAATAGATCGTTAAATTCGTCTGTATCATTTTTATCATTGCGTAATTTATATTCTTCAGCTTTATAATGTGCACATGATAAATCTACTGCTTTCCTTAAAGGTTCCAAAAATATTGTTGTTATTTCATTTTTCAAATCCCAAAAACCAGTTTTATTTTTTTTATCTTTCATAGCAAAATATCTGATTATATTTAATGATGAAATTATTTTATCAGAATAATGGACTATATCTGTTTCAACACCATCATCTAAATAGCAAATGTACTTTAACATTATATTTTTGAATTCAATACCTTTATAATACTTATACATTTCATTTGAGTCGTTTTCAAGTTTTTCAGCAACAACATCTTTATAAATAGTTATAATGTAACCAAGAAAGTTATCACGTTTAATAATTTTCATTAAATTTTTCAATAAAACATATCTTCCATCATCATCAAATTTTAAAATATACATTTTAATCAATTTAATTCCAAGAAAACGATTTTTTTCCATTCTCGGATAAAGGATTACATTAATTAAATAAGTACAAAATTCAGCATGTACTCTGAGATTCAATGAATCTGATTTAATTGAATTATATTCCATTTTATTTAAAATTTCGGTTATTAATAATATAGCTCTGTGGTGGAATAAAGGTTCTTCACATTGTAAAAGTTCCACAGCTAGATATAAGCAAGATTCAAATATGTATAATGGATGATATACTTTTGGTGAGTTTTTTGGAAGAAGCCCTTCATTAAAAAGTAGATAAAAGCATATACCAAGTGATACATGAGAAAATTTATTTTTATTTAAAAAAATATTGTTTCGATTTTCAGTACCATCTTTAAAATATTTTGGACTCATTTTTACTCTTTTTTCAATGAATCCTAATAAATAGAATGGATCTGGATACAAAATACATATATTTTTAATAATCTTATTTGCACATTGAAAAGCATATGAATAATTTCTGCTACACTTTACATTCGATATATTTAAAAGCGCTAAAGGCTTATTTAATAATTGAAGTAAAAAACATAACATAATATTTCTTTCTGTGAATCGAATATCGAAAAATATTGTAGAGATTTTCTTTTGAATTATATCGGTTATTATTGGTTCATAAAATAATGTCACTGTAACATAACTTTTCAAAATTCTACGTACTTCATCATTTTCCTCCAGTAATTCCATTTGTTTTTCATCAATTTCAGATTTTAGAAAATCAGGAATTGGTAAATTTGTAATGTACTTCTCTAAGCAATTTAATGACCATTCGAGAGAACTTGTTGAATTTGGTCTTCGATGAAGTAAACAAATTTGAAGACATTTGAGAACAGTTGTAAATATGTTATCTGATTTTGTAGTTTCTGCTAGTTCTAGAAGTTCCATTAATACACTTTCATGATTTCCATGTTCAGCAACGGCTTTTAATAAAACTTCACAACAAAAATACAAAGCTTTGTTGTTTTCGTAGCACTCATCAGTTAAATATTTTTTGCAAATATTAATTATTTCCGGATAAATATTCTCAAGAAGTTTATAGTTCTTTTTATCTTGTAAAAGTAAAGGAATCCCATCATAATGTTGTTCAATTATTAAACGGTTAACTAGGTTCACAAAATTTTTATTTTGGCTCACAATACCCTTTCGAGGCATGTTTTTTTGTTGTTTTTCTTGATTTTGATTTTAACTTCACAAATCACAGCTCAAAAACACTAAAATAATAAAATATGAAAAGCAATATTCTAGATCTAGACAAAGATAAAACAGATGAAGGATTTTTACATTTAGAGTTTACGAATTGTCATCTTCACAGTTTTAAAATTATTTTAGTGTATTTGGGACTGTAATGTCAATTGAAGTTGTCAAATATTTTCTTCTTTGTTTTTAATGTCTGGTTCTTTTTACGTTTGTTTTTTTTTCTCCAAACTAATTTAACAATAGTTTTAACTTAACTTTTTAAGGTTTTGTTGAGAGTTAAAGAGTGTCTGTCTTACTTGAGCTGATTGCTGTGATGCTGTCTTTATTTATGTTATATGGAGAGTATGAATGCATACTATGTATCTTTTTCTATTTCTAACTATGTATGCTGTTAATTTCAGTGATGGTAACTTTGAGCTAAAAGCACTAAAAGTAGTGCTTTTTTAAAATTATTACGCGAATGAAAACTTGAAACGCGTCGTAGTGCTTTTTATGGTGCTTTTTAATTTCTATTTTTTCAGTCGTTTTTTAAATATAATACAACAAAATGTTTCAATTCCAGTTAAACCATAATTATGCTTTTATTGATTTTTTTCTTTTTTTAGTACATTTAATTGATTAATTGTTCTTTTTGTCTCAGCTCTGTTCCTTTTGTCGCAACCCTTCTTGATCTTGAAAAACAAAAACAAAAAATACTATCAAACTACAAACTATGGAGCAATATACATAAAACCGAAGCAAAACTAAAATTAGAAATAGACTTTCTCTGAATTCAGTAAATTCAGTTTTGCATATTCATTATGCATTAAAACGTAAAAATATTTGTTGCTCTGAGTGTGAGTACTCACTACCTGACAAAGTGAATATAAAAATAAATTCAAATGAAAATATTTTGTGCAAATATTTTTTTTAACTTTGCAATGTTTTTAATAGTATTAGTATACATGCTTTTTTTTAAATTTTGTTTTTCATTCTTATTGTTTTTATCATTAAAAATAAATAAAAGTACAAATTAAGTTGAAGAAGTTTCATTTTTATGGATAGTGCTTTTTTGTCTTAAAAACGCGTTTTTTCGAGGGCTTTAGTGCTTTTTTACAAAAAATAGTTACCATCACTGGTTAATTTATAACTCACAGTTGATGTTGACTACTAAGAAAGACATTTTTTCGGAATATTTTAAAGGAAATATTTTAAAGTGTTACCACAGTATTAACATTTTCTAAATTATAAAAGGGAAATTTTATAAAAGTTGTTGCTGGAATTTATCCATAAAACTTTTACTTTCAAGAGTTCTAAAACTTTCTACTCGAAGAAGTAGCAATTCTTAGAAACTTTTGAATTTTGTTTTATGTATTTTAAAACTGAATTCATGCTTAAACTTGGGTTTTTTGAGCAATTTTTCGTGTCCAATTCTAAAGTTGGAAAAAAAAGTACGTGCTGTTATTGACCTAAACTTTTCTCCTTTAGGAAATTTAAATTCCCTTCCTTGTCTGTAAAACACAATAAAAGAATAATAAATGTCAACTAAACTTTTCACGAATGTTTTTTGTAAAAGTATCATATTTATAAAATATTAAGAAGTAAACAAAGCCAAAAATCAAGACTGTGTGCAATCGCCATGTAACGTCGGGCAACAAGTAAGTATTCTGAGGTCCTGTCCAAGATATAGACACCTACTTTTTGAATCTTGACAATATTGGACTATTGGACACCATCAGCAGTCCACACAACCTCCTGAGTCCCGCCTCACGCATTTCATAATGTTTACTTTATCTTTAAGTTTTTTCGTCGATTACGCCTTAATTTATGAAAAATTAATTTTGAAGGATTTCACGTTTTGTTAAGAAGTGAGGTTAGGTCCCTCACGGTTTCACTTTTTTGCAGAAGTGAGGACAAGGCTACCTTTGGGAATTTAAAATATTTTGTATTGAAATTCATTATTGATCGTAATAATATGAAAACCATTTAATTTCTTCTTAGTTTGTATCTCAATTTTTCGTCGATTACGCCTTGATTTATGCAAAATTTCAAAACAAGGGTAATTTAGATTTTTTTTCTTCCAATTTTCAATTTTTTACAAAATTTCTACTGAAATTAACATCAAATCCTAAACATATTTTCCTAAACGGATTTCAATAAAAAAACAACTTTTCGATTTTGTACACACGAAAAATTTTTCAAATAATTATCAAATTGCTCTAAGTTTGATTAGAAAACATAATTCTGAGCGTAAAAATTAAATTGGCCTAGAAACGGTATGACTGAGGTACAGAATATGTATTTGCTATTTTTACAAAAACATTTGAAGAGTTCTCTAAATTTTTTCTAAAGACGTAAAAGCCTAGAGTGTATCGTTCATGAATTATTAAAAAAAAATAAACAGAAATAAAGAAAATTTACAACAACAATTCCCATTTAATAAAAGTATTAGGTCATCCCATAAGTAATGCGGGTTTTTCCATAAAGTCATGCTCAGGTACAAAAAACTATTTGATTGGGGTTTTCCGCCAATATCTATAAATAGCGAAGGATTATCTAGTATATCCTCATTCTTATTCTAATTTTTCAAGTGTCTAGTGTGAGTTAGAGATATAAATTTTACAGTGTTAAAATGGAAGTGACCAAAGAGTATATTCGGCATATTATGCTCTACGAATTTAAAAAAGGTAACAGCGCAACAAAAGCGGCTAAAAACATTTGTAATGTGTGTGGTCAGTCCACCATAAGTGAAAATGAAGTGCAAAGGTTCCAGAAATTTCGGTTAGGGAATTTTAGCCTCATAGATGAGCCACGTTCTGGGAGGCCAGTTGAGTTTGATGAAGACTTATTTCGGTCAAAAGTTGAGCAAAATCCGAACGTAACTGTTGAGGAACTAGCGGAGACGCTCGGATCTACTCATTCCACCATCCATCGTCACCTAAAAAAACGTTTGGAGGAAGCCGTGGAAGAAAAACGCCCAGCTCTTGTTAATAGACGTGAAATCTTCTTTCATAGGGATAACGCCAGACCACATACTGCGAGAGAGACTCTCCAAAAACTGGGGGACTTTGGTTGGGAAATCATGCCTCACCCTCCATATTCCCCAGATATAGCGCCATCAGAAAACCACTTATTTCGAAGTCTGCAGAACCATCTAGACAATAAGGTGCTATCTTTGTATATGAATTTATATAGTAGTGACAAGTAAAGAATTTTCGTATCATCATCTTTGCTCAAAAGAGGCGCTGGCGTCACTCCATATCGTTATAAAAAAAAAGAAAAGAAGAGAGAGAGAGATTAATTTTTTTTCTTAGCATTTATGTGTACAGACAATGACTACTTAAGTACAAAGACATAATACTCAATTTTATTTTATTGTTTATATGTGTTAGGCGTACCAAATTAATATGACAACTTATTGTCACTTATAATTTATAACTTATAACTAATTTGTGATTAAAGTTACATAAAAATTATGTTCTAATGAAATGTAGAGAAGAATCTAAGCTTTATTTTCACTAAATATATTAAATATCTGTGAGCAACGAAAATCAAAGGAAAAACGTGATAAATTAAGTAACATAAAACTGAGAATCAATTTTTCCTGTGTAGTAACTGAAAAACATGAAAAAACGACATTCGACTCGACCGGGAATCGAACCACGGAACCTTTTCTTTGCCGGAGAAATGCTCTAACCACTGAGCTACCGAATGCCATGTCGTTTGCTGTTCTCAGTTACCACTTAATCATTGATGAAAAATACTCAAACCTCCTACACCTGATATCTCCCAAAGTACTAAAAATATCAAATTATGTTCTACAAATTTGTAGATTTTTATCAAATCAACATTTTTCCCAAACATTATTATATCATAAAATTAATAGAAATTTAGTTATTAAGGAAAAATGATTATTTTTAATTAATATCACAATTATCTCTCTCATGTCTCAGTTTATTATAGTTTTTACAGTCACCTCTAAAAATGTAGTACCACTTTATGGTACATTATAAAATATTGCAAAAAGCTTATCATTTTTAGTATTGTCAGGCCCGGCCCTACCACAGGAGCGGCTGGAGCACTTGCTCCAAAACAAAACAATTATTGTTGATGATATTAATTATCACGTTTTTTTGTGATATGTGAGAAATGAAAAAATATTTTTAATTTTCATGTTTTTTAAAATATACTGCTTCTTGTTCATTTTCATATTGCATTTTATAGTTCTTATTAAATAATGATAAATCATTCATTCGTATGATGATTTTTTTTTCTTTTGTGTCAAATTTCAAGATTTTTAGTTATTTGGTAACAATAAAATCTTTTTTATTTCACTTAAAATTTTTTTTTAAAAATATTTTACAAATTTTATTTACGTAAAATAATTTGTATGGAAAATTTGTCATGTAACCCTGGGATTGCCTGATCGTATACAAATGTATACATTCGGACTTTGAGTCAATTTAAATATGATCCCTTCGAGCTAGGGAAACTTGAAACTTCACCAATTCCTTCATTGGAGGGTCCTCACTATACACCCCAATGTAAAAAATGTACAAAAAACTGCTCGACAAAGTGGGAAAGAATATGTAGACCAGAAGGGAAATAAGCATAAAGAAAGATCAGTAGCCGTGAGTGGATGTTTGTCCAAATGTACTTTCAAATGTGAATCAATATTTAATATGCACGATAGGAAAAAATTACATGAGGCATTTTGGAAATTAAATGATAGCGGCAAAAATCATTTTTATTCGAAATTTATTCACAAAGAAACTGCCAAAAGAAAGTCCAAAGTTCAAACCAAGAAATTTAGACTTAATAGCTATAAGTATTATTTTCAAAATAATAATACAATGTTGCGTGTGTGCCAAAAATTTTTTCTTTCTACGTTAGATATAAGCGAATCAAGAGTATATTATTTCTTTAAGAATAAGATTGATGTCGAAACAGGTACAGCAGTTTCACCCAAGAAAGGAAAATATCCTAAGAAATGTTTAAAAATAGAAAAAAAAGAAGAAGTTAAACGCCACATTGAAAGGTTTCCCAAAGTAGAATCGCATTATTGTCGAGCAAATTCGCGAAAAGAGTATTTAGAATCCCACCTTAATATTACGAAAATGTACAACTTATATAAAGAATCATGCTCTGGATCTCCAGTTAAAGAGAGTATGTACAGACAAATTTTCAACGAAAACTACAACCTTTGTGATCTTTGTTCAGAATATGAAAAGAAAAACGAAAAATTGAAAATCACAGAAAGAATAAAAAATTGATTAAAGCTGAAAGAGATTCAGACAGAAGTAATTTCGAGCACGGAACAATAGTTATTTCCTATGATTTACAGAATACCTTTTCATTACCAAAAGCTGAGGTTTCTAACTTCTACTATAGAAGGAAATTTTCTGTTTACAATTTAACCGGTTATTGCAACAAAAATAGAAAAACATACTGCAGCATATGGACAGAGAAAAACAGTGGAAGATCTGGAAATGATATCGCAAGTTCATTGAATAAAATTTTAGTTAATGTGATAGCAGACTTTCCAGAAACCCAAAAGATTATACTTTGGTCAGATTCTTGTGTAGCACAAAATAAAAACCGAATTTTGTCAACTATGCTTCTGAAATTTATTGAATGTCATCCTAACATTGTTTCTATCGAACATAAGTACTCTGAACCGGGTCACTCACAGATACAGGAGGTAGATGCAGTACACAGTGCAATAGAGCGGCATTTAAGAGGTGTTTCAGTATATAGTCCTGTTTCCTTATTAAGACAGCTGAAAAATATAAACTATCAAAATGTCAGTCTCAAAATTTCACAAATGCAAAATGATGACTTTTTTAATTATAGCATTGGGAGTAGTGCTTTAAATTTAAAAATTCCTTATATGAAAATAAAAGCATTAAAATATAGTTCCAGTAATTTGTTAGCAGTAGCAGATTTTAAAACTGACTTGTCTGTGGAAAGTTATACAAATTTTAAAATAGTAAAAATAAAAACAAGGGACGATATTTCTTCAAAATTACCAAATATTCCAAAATCTCGTTTTGTTGCTAATATTTCTCAAGAAAAAATCAAAGATATTGCATCCATGTTAAAATACATGGATGAAATTGATAAACATTATTACAGAACAGTGCTACAAATTAAACCTGTAGATTAGTCCTTTTCCTTACTTTTACTATAAAAAGTTTAAAATTATTCTATACAATAAGAATTATTAAAATGATAAGTTTTGAGTTTTTGTTTTTTTTTATGTTTTCTTCTTGAAATTATATTTTTTTTATTATTTTTATTCTAATTGTTTTTTGTAATTTTATTTTGTACCTGAAATTTTTAATTAAATAAAGACTGAAGGTAAAACAAATAAAATTCTTTTAATTTTGTTACAATTTACATTATTTATTGGATCCATAAAATAGCAGATGATATTTTGAAATTGAGTTCGTTTTTGTGGTATACGCATGTTACTAGAAAAATTATTGAGAATTTTGTCGTATATGCACGAGATCAAAAATTTATATATGAAATTTCGTATAAAATACATCACAAAAGTGAAAAAATTGAACGCCAAATTATTTTTACTATGCAAAGGAATAATTATTATTTCTTCAATTTCAAAGTATCTCATATATAGTAGTCTTTTTTATCTTCCAAACTTTGTGTTCATTTTTCTCGAAAGCAGATTTTGTCGTATACCACAAAAAAGAACTAGGGTGACGATATCGATATGATGAATGATGATTCGCATTTTTTATATTCAATAATTTTTTTCTTACTCTCAAATGTTCTCATTTATTTCTCAGAAAAAAAAATACAGAAATTCAAAGTTAAAAAACAAAATTTAAAATTTATATGAAAAAGTACAAAAGTGGATGGTATGGAGACACCTATTGAGCAAAGATGATCTAATACTTGTCACTACTATATAAATTCATATACAAAGGTGCTATCTTCAACAAAACAAACGAGGTCAGAGACAAGCTTGATAGCTTTTTCCAGTCAAAGCCAAAAAGTTTTTATGCAAGTGGAATACAAAAATTGGAGGAAAGATGGAAAAATGTTGAAGAAAATGAAGGAAAATACATTCTCGATTGAAAATTTAAAAAATATATATTTTTTTGACTTTCAAACTCCTTGTAAAAAAACCCGCATTACTTATGGGACGACCCAATACCAAGCTTTTTTGTTAATTTTAGACAATTTTCACTCTGAAAAACCGGAAATAATCGCTTATTTCTAGAAAAAAGTGGATTTCAAATCTATTGCGGATAAGAATTGCAAGGTCTACAACAACACAAGAATTTAATGTAAAAAAATGAATGAAATTACAACTACAAATCCTCCCACAATAATGGTGTCAAATCATCTTTTAAATGAAAGAAAATAGGTATCTATAATTATCCACCCGCACCTTTATTGAATTTAATATTTTTCGACACAATTCCAATGTTATAACTAAAAAATTTAAAAATTTCAAAAAAGAAATATCAAGCATAATTTTATCAATAACAACAACAACAACAATGATTATCCCTTTAAATTTGAAAGTTTGTATATATGTACCTACATACATACATATTATGTATGTAGTTGTTGTGTTTTCCAGGAAAAAAACACACACGTGTGACGTGTTTACCATACAGAGCTATTTAAATTTTCCAAATTGTTGGCCACATGTATACAACATATCACATTTTTGAAAAACTTTTATTTGAGAATTTTATTATTTTTTTTTTTTTTTGCAACATAGACGTTTTTCAGACATACTTGATTTGTATGAGAAAAAGAAAATGTACATAGACGTTTTTCACACATACTTGATTTGTATGAGAAAAAGAAAATGTACATACCTACATATACATATATGTACATATTTACATAATTAACATAAAATGAAAAAAATGAAAAAAGAAAATACATTATGACAACCAATTTGTTAATAATTTGTATCATAATAATACGAAATAATATTCATTATACTTAAGATATATGTATGTAGTTCCTATAATTACTTTACTCACGATGTATGCCATGCCGCCATACATACATACATATGTATGAATATATAATTCATAGGCGTATATATATGTACCTATGTATGTGATAACGTGAATATTTGTGAAAATAACAGAATGTTGTTGTTGTCAACAGAATTCAAGAAAATTCCCTTACATAATCATAATCTTAGATATCAATTTAAACTCATATGTAAATAAGACATACTCGTAATATAGTAGTAATAATGAAAATATAATAATAATAATAACAAATAAAAAATAGAAGAAAGAAAAATCAAACAAACAAAAATCATTTCATATACGAAATACACGGTATTTTATATACTTTTTTATAATTTATACACAAAAAAAAAATAATGTGGTGGAAAAAAAATGGGTGGTTTTTAGTCGTTTTTTTTTAGCAATCGACAGTCGCGTGTTAGATGATAGTCTGAAGGAGTTGTGAGGTTGAAGAAAACTATTAAATGAAATAGAAAATAATAAATAAATATAAAAAAGAACTAATATATAAAAATGTGGGAAAAGAAAAAAAACAGTCTCAATTATGCCCTAAAAGTGAAATCCTTTTTGTTTTTGTTTTTTTTTTTTTTGTAATTCGTACCTTTTTTATAACGACGGCGGAGAGAAAATTGACTTTTGTTGAATATTTCAAAATTAGTTGAAATCCGCGCGCGAAAGTGAACAGTTGAAAAACAAACAATATATAAGGAATTTCCTTTCTTTTTTATGTTGTACATAAGATAAATTTTTCTAAAATAAAAGAAAGTAGGATAATTTTTTATTCTTTTTTTTATTTTTTTTTTAAGTGGAATACACAAAACGGGTATTAATTAATTTTAAAGACTCCTTTCCTTTTCTTTTTTTGAGAATTTTTATTGAGAACTTAATTGGAATTGAATTGATTTTTGAATATGATTTGAAAAAATTTAGAAATTAATTGACAGTTATAAAATTTAAAATTGGAAAAAAATACAGTTTCCTAAAAATTCCCTAGGAAATATTGAAGAAAAATTCATTTTTAAGTGAAAAAACCAAAATATTTCTCGACACACACCGGTCTAAATTTAGATTTGACAACTATTTAAAGTACCTACTGTACATTTTTCATTTTTTTTTTTTTTTCAGATAACGGTTGTTAATCTTGTTTTCTTTTCTCTAAATTTTTATAGTGACTTTTGAAAAAAACCTGAAAGTGAAATTTCAAGTGCAATACATTAAATCCATTAAAAAAAAAACAAAAAAAATTCCAATAAAACAAAAATGAAAATAAAAAATCTAAAAATGGGAAAATTAATTTCCATATTAATTATAATTTTAATTGGTTTTCAAAAAATTGAATATACTGATGGACGTGATGCACCACCAATTATGATACCAGATCAGGGTACTGTACTTGGTACATATATGAAAATGTATCGTACACAAAATGTTATGGTTTATTTAGGTATACCATATGCACAACCACCAATATCTGATAAACGTTTTACACCACCCGTTGTTGATAGTTTACCAAATTGGGCTGGTATAAGAAATGCAACATATTTTCAACCAGATTGTTGGCAAAATCCAATGAGACGTATGAAAAAGCATGATGAAGAATTTCGTAAATTAATTAAATTGACACGTGCAAAAACGATTATTGAAAATGATGAAAAACCATACGATGAGGATTGTTTATTTTTAAATATTTTTATTCCTGATGGTAATTAAAAAAAATTTTTTTAAAAAAAGGATAAACTTAAATTTAAAACTTTTAATTTTTTCACTTGTATTTTCTTTTTTGTCTGCATAAACATTTTAGTTTCCAAAGTTTGTAACTATGAAAATATTCTTTTTTTGTTTTTTCATTTTTTGTGCTTTGTATATTTTTTTTTTAAATACATATACATACTTGATTGTTTACAATACATGTACAATTGTACATATACTAAAAATATTTTAATTTTTAATTAATGTACTCTTTAAATTTACTTTATTTATCAGGAAAGTCTATTCACTTCACATACATACATACATATATATTCTTAATATCCTTTTAAGTACATCAAGACAACTTATTTTTATTTATTTTTTCACATTTTTTTCAAACAACAACAAACACAACGAAAATGATATACAAAACAAATACTATATGTATATAATGCATACGAATTTCAAAAACTATTTTAAAATTATTTTATTTTATTTGTTTTGTGCACAGGATATATGCTTTAGTTAGACTTTTCCTTTTTTTTTTTCAACAATAGTCTCGTGTATATTCATTCTATTTTTGAAAAAAAAAAAAAAAAAAGGAAAAATATTTAAAAAGAAAAGTTTTTGCACACGTTATCAATTTCTTATTTAAAAAATTCAAAACAATTTACATATATGTATATGCTTACCTCCAACGACGGAAATGGGCTTTGTAAGACTGTGGTTGGGTTAAATTTATTGAGCTTAACAAATTTTTCCTTTTGTTTATGTTTTTTTTCTAAATTTTTTTTTTTAAGTTTAAAATTTCCTTTAGTTTAAATGTTTTTTTACGTTCCGTTTTGGTAATTATTTTATTTATTACGTTCAACAAAAGAAAAAAATTACTGGAACCGAAGCGTTGATGTGTAGAATGCGATTTTTCAGAAAGTTTGAAGAAAACAAGAAAATATTTTACTAAAATTTTTGACAGGGGAAAAATGAAAAAAAAAAAATTTCTGAAGATTAATTTTATTAGCGCTGAATTACTATATTTGGGTTTCAAGGGTGAATTCTAAGTTGAAAGAAAAATAATTTTCTCACGAAAAAGCGTAGGTAGAAAACTGAACACTTTTCAATTTTTTTTCTTGGTGAAAATGAAATTTATTTTAGAAACTACATATAAGAAATACAAGATTTCTTTAGAAGGAAAAATTCGTAGAGGATAGATACTTCAACTGAATAGTTTGGCTTAAAAATTTTAGATTTTGGCCACATTTCCTGAAATTCAAATTTTTGTTTCTTTTTTCTCTTCTGAATTAGGTATAAGTTCTTGGAAATTAGATATACTAGTACCTATTTTATTTGAAAATTGAAAAAAAAAACACACGTATAATTTCAAACACGCATTGTTATAACATACAGTTAACTACACACATATGTATGTACATACATAAATGGTATATGTACTTTATTTGCGATTTATCCCCTTATTTCCATTATACCTTCTCTTGATTTTACATGAATTTATTAAAGACTACAATCTAAAAACTGTTTGAATTATAAATGCATAATACATGCACCATTTACGCATTATTTTAATCCTTTATAACAACAACAACAAAAAACCAATCAACACAAATTTTAATTTTAAACATGCGGCTTTATGTTCGTTGATTATAATTCTAGATACTTTTCACAAATTAAACATAAAATTTAAAAAAATAAATAAATAAATAAATTTGCATATTATATACCATCCTTATCAGATTCATATTACACATATTTACGTACATAGATGGGTGTTATGTTCATAAACATTGTACAATTACCTATTTTATTTGAAATTATATTTTAATACCTGAATAAATACATATAAAATATGTAAAGTGTGTGTTATGTGTACGATTTTTTCAAATATGCATTTTTACAACTTAATGCTTATTTTTATATCTGCATTATATGCATGCAAATTAATATCATCAAACGTGGGTAGATTTTTACGACTTTAAAAAGAGCACATAAAAAGAAAACTTCGAAGAAACTTACTTACATTCTCCAGTTTTAAGATCTCTGTAGGGTTCTAGGTTTTAATTTTATGCTTTTTTTTCTCTTTGTAATGGAAAATAACTGCTTTTTGTTTTCTTCTTCATTAGTAAAAATTTTCTAGAAAAAATTACATTATGCATTTTTTAAATTTTTTATTACATTTTAATGTCCATATGCAAATAATTGCCTATACATTTGAGTGTATATATGTAATATCTGAATCATATAAAAAAAAGATTTCCATCGACTTTTTTTTTTTAAATATTTATTATTGATTTTTTTATGGGAGAAAAAAATTTAATACGAAAAATTATACTTTTCTTTTCTCGAAAAATTTTCAAATTATCGGTAAAAAAAGAGTGTGTTTCCACACATTATATATGTTTGCTACATGTGTATACTTCATATGTAAAATTATAAGAACCATACGAGTATGTATGAAAAAAATTGGCAAGAAAAGATAATGTAAACTACAACGTGCAAAGAAAAAAAAAACCAAAAGCTTTCTTTTAATAAAGTGAAAATAAAATATTTTGTATCTAATTTGTTTTTACATAATATTATATAATATACATATATAATATTTATACATATGTATAAATAAACCTTTTTTTCGTTTTTCATTTTTTTACATGTAAAAATTTTCGAAATTATTGAATTTCTAAGATTTTTTTTGAGGCCAAATGCCAAGGGAACCAGAATTTCGATTTTCATGTTTACAATAATAAAAAAAGCAAAATATTAAAAAAAAAAACGTGGATATATGTATACACAATTAACACTCGAGTCAATTCTGGCACAATTTCGTCAAAAATCAGTTTTCAAATTTGAATATCTCTGGACCCTGTGATCCGAAAAACTTGAAATTTCTGCAGGGTATTTTTCTTGTCATTCTTCACAAAATTCTGAAAATTTTGAAAAAATTATATGAAAAATTGGAAATATTTTTTTCCATAGATTTCATTCATTCACAAAAATTCACATATCACATTTTTTTGAAAAAATTTTATATGAGAAAATTGGGACTTGACAACTTTGGGCTGTTATATCTCGAGCTCTGTTACACGAATTTGAGTTGAAACACTTCAATTTAATCGCAAACAGATTTTTCTGAAAAACTGCAGAAATAAGGTGGGTGGCAGTAGAGGGGAAAAACGTTAATTTTTCGAAAAATGACAATTTTTTGCATTTTACCCTATAAGTTTTGCCCTAGTAGACGGATTTTCTTTGTTCAAAGTTTTCTTGGAAGAGAACCCTTCAAGAAACATCCTGGCTAAATTTTAGCTTCCTACTACTCGAGAACATACTTTTTTTAAAGGACAATAATGTCTTTAAAAAATTTCCTTAACATTGATCGGCGTATGTAAAATTAAACATAGATCGGAGTGTTAAACACATACATATATGTACATATATTGCTATGAATATGATTTTTAACAGAAAATGTTGAATATACATTTTGATACAAAAAAAAGGATATGCTTGTTGTTACATTAAAAAAATAACAAAAACTGTAAAAACAAAAAAACAAAAAAAAACGAGGGGAAAAACAAACAGTCACGAATCAAAATGTATTGGAAACTCACATGTATTTTACTTTTACAAATAAATGAATCCTTTTTATTTTGTATTTTCGAAACTGTGTCTTTTAGATTTTGAAGTTGTAATTAAAAATTGAAGGATACATCACTTAATAATTCCTTACATTTCACGATTGAAAAAAATCTCATGCACAGGCATTTTCTCATTGGATTTTCTTTTATTTCGATGAGTTCCTCAAAAGGACCAGTCAACTTTGCATAATCGATTCCGCTTATCTAAATTGAAATGAAGTTATTACAGTTATTCATGATCATTAATTTTTAATTTAATTTAATAGATGTTTTTTTTTTCTCGTAAGAAACAATTCAAAATTTATAAATTTGAATCCTTTCTTTTTCCACGACCACGGCGCTATAATCCATGTGAGTCTACTCAAATTAATTTGAATTTTCGCGTCTATTTTTCGGTCGTCATACATGCACTTAGAGTTTTAAGTGGAATGCGACCAACTAAATTCGTTAATATTAAAAGGAAATTATTCGTTTTTCCCAATATTTACACGTGTTCTTTTTGTCTCTAATATAATATTTTTTTGTTCGCTCCCCACTCGTTAAAGTTAGAAAATGCACAGTGGTCTTTTATAAAAAATCAAATAAAAAATTAAAATTTTATACGTAAAATCACATAGCACACTATAATTTCCAAATTTAACTAAATAAAAGTCGAAAATAAAATTATTAAAAGGCCTTATAGCCCCCCATAGAAAATGAAAAAAAGTATACATTTCACCAAAAAGGAACACAAAGCTTTTCTACCTTTCATTCACCCTTTGCACACTTGGTGGTTAAACCGGTTATTGTTGCGCTGGGAGTAACAAAAGGGTATAATTTTTTCCAACTTGGTATAGTAAGAAATCATCCAAAATAATTTCAGCTTCACGGTTGTAATACACTCATACTCTCGTTACAACTGGTCGTGCCACCTTCAGATGTAGTTTGAGCAGTTGTAAAAACAGGTTTTATAACCGGTTTGCGTCGTTGTAACAACAACCTATTGGTTCATGCTCATTGTCCTTATACATGAAATATGGCATTTCTATATATCATCCATCCGTGTATTTAAAATATATATTATAATTTCGAATAGCTAGATTATTCACTTGGGTGGGACTATGCATTCCGATTTAAGTGACTTCCGCTTCATTTGTTCAAGTCCAAATTCTTATCTTAAAAGTAAATCAACACCTTTCGCTTTTTTTCTTTTAATATTTTTTTTATTATTCCTTTTTCTTTTTATATTTCGTTCAATAAAATTCAAAGCTCTTTTTTTACTTTCATATTCCAATTATACAGGCTCAATTAAAAAAAATATATATAAAAAAAACAAGGGACAAATGAATAATATTTAATCAAGAAGTGCCATGACATGAAATTACATATTTTTGCAAACAAAAGGAAATTTTTCATTACTACATGCATTCATTAAAAAAAAAACAACAGAAAATTTGAAAATTAAAGTTTAAATGGAATCGTATTCCTTTTTGATATTTTTTGTTGTTGTTTTTAAATTCATTTATTTGTTTTTACAAATTCCTAAAATACACAGCACACATAATATGTATACAAGCATTTCCTTAGAAATTATTGATTACCATTTTACATGCTATTACTTCGTTTTTTTTATTTTTTTTAAACTGTTTTTCTAATAATTATAATAAATTCTTAGCACCAGCACCAATGGAAGGATATGCTGTCATCGTTTGGTTACATTCTGGTGATTTTTCATATGGTAGTCCATCTGAATTAGATCCATTTCAATTAGTATTTAAACAGAAAGTAATTGTTATTACAGTTGCATATCGTTTAAATATTTTTGGTTTTTTAACAAGTCAAGATGGTGAAAGTTCTGGTAATTTTGGTTTAATGGATCAATCAGCTGCATTATTATGGATTAAAAGAAATATTAAATTATTTGGTGGTAATGATAATTCAATAACATTAATGGGACATGGTTCAGGATCAATAAGTGTTGGTTTACATTTATTATCTGGTGAATGGTCAGATGGTTTATTTCATAAAGCAATTATGATGTCTGGTAGTCCATTAAATGATTATGCTGTACGTGATCCAGATACTTATACAACAGCATTAGATTCAATTTCAAATGCATTTGGATGTTTTAGACGTCCAACATCAAAATTATTAGAATGTTTACGTCATATAAATGCAAAAGTATTATCTGATAATTTACCATATTTTGATTGGGGACCAATTATTGATGAAGGTTTAAGTAATACGACAACACCATTTATACCAGAATCACCAAGATTATTAATTGAACATGGTAAATTACGTAAAATACCATTATTAATTGGTTATACAGATATGGAAGAAGTATTAGATATAATAACAAATGATATAATGGAAAAAGGTATAACACCACAAATGTATGATATATTATTAACAGATGTTATTAGTACAGATTTATCACATTTAGAAACAAATGATTCATGGTGTGGTAATATACAAATTGTCATTGATGCTATAAATTATGCATATAAACCATATCCACCAGTTACAGATATGTTACGTTTACGTAAAATGTATATTGATTTTCATACAGAACGTAATTATATAGCACCATCATTATTATTAGCATATCATATGAGTAAAAATTCTGATACATATGTATATCGTTTTGATATTAAATCTATAACACAATTAACACGTGTTACTGATGAACCAGAATGGTTTGGTGTACCACATAATTATGATTTAATATTTATATGGGGTATACCATATTGGATAAATAATGATATGATTAATATGTGGAATGGTACTGATAAAAGAATATCAGATATTATAATGACATTATGGGTAAATTTTGCAAAATTTTCAGATCCAACACAAACTGGTGTTTATATAAAATGGGATCGTTATGAACAAAATGAACAACGTATATTAATTATAAATCGTGCATTTAATATGACATCTGATATGAATTTTCGTTCAATACAATTTTGGAATGATTATTATCCAAAAGTTGTACAACATGCAGCACAATGTTGTAATGCAACTGATATAGCTAATTTAAATTTTCATAATTATCATTTTTATAAATTATTTTTAATTATAATATTCATATGTTTTATAACAGATAAATTCTTAACGATAGATACATTTTCATATTTTATAACGTAGCACTATTGCAAAATAAAATTAATTGTAGTCAAATAATTAAGTTTTCCTTTTTTTCTTTTTAAATGATAAAAAATTAAGCATATTAAAAATATTCCTAATGATGTAAATATCTAGTTAACTAGTGTTTAAGATAAATTGAATAAGTCAATAAAAACAACAAGAAAAAGTATAAATAAGCCGTTTATTTTGAAAGTGTCCTAATTCTATTCGGATATTTGAAGTTCCAATATTATTCATATAACAGCTTAATTTCTGCTTTAAAAAAATTGGTGGAGCATATCGGTCCTCATCTGATATTTACTTTAACTCATTTTTCGTCAAAAGCGGACTTAGATCACTTTCAAAATAAACAGCTCAAATTATTTTCTTAATTTTATATTGCTATTTGTTTACTTTTTTGTATATTATTAAAAAAAATTGAATAATTTTAATTACTTTGAATTATATAAATTAAATTTGAAAAAAACCAACAAAAAATAACCTTAAAATTATGCTTAAAAATTGTAAAAAAAAACAACTGTTTTAGTGAAAATTAATTTTTTTTTTCTCTTTTCAATAAAGAAAAAAAAACATGTTAATAAATTTTAATTAAAAGCAATTTAATACAAATAAAAATTGATTTTTAAAAACTCCAAAAAAAAAGTACTTGTTTTAAATATTTTCAAATATAATTTGAAGTACATAATTTATATGTAATTTCGCTATTGACTTAATTTCCGGGACTTTCCCGAATCATTATTTTTGGTCTAAAACGAATTTTCTTTGAAATCTATTACCTTCAATTTTCTACGGAAAAAACAATGTCGTAGTTTATTTTCAATGAAATAGTAATTTTACTTCATTAATGCAAAAATAATTATTCTACAGGAAAAAAAAAATCATATTTTCATAATCGTCTATGACGAAATGTTTTTACTTTTGCAAAAAAAAAAAATTTAATAAACCTTTCTTAAGAATGAAAAACAAAAACGAACTACAAAAAAAATTGAATTCTAAGTACATTACGAAATAATATGAAAATAAAAGAAGAAAAAAATTACTAAAATGAAGCATGACCTAAAAAACTTTCAATCTAAAAGTGCTTACAAACTGATATCTTTAATTTTTCAGACTTTAACCCTTATAAATATGTACATATATTATACCCAATTTTTTATTTTTATTTTTTCGTTTTCATTTTAACATTTAATATAAATGAAATAATTTATTTTTTTTTCTTACATTTTTTATTCATTGTAATTCTTTTTTAATATAAAATTTTTTTTTTCATTCATTTTTTGACCAAAATTGACACGCAAACAATTTCTCCCTTTTCCTTTTCCAAAATAACATACATATTATACAATATACACATTTGGATTGACGGATATCATGTAGCAATTGTAGGCAACAGAATAAGTTCGCTATTAAATAATTACTTTTTTTTTTTTTAATTTTCTTTACTTGATTGCTACGACATAGAAAAATATAAGAAATTTTTACTTTTCTTTTATATGTATAATCAAAAAAAAAAAAAAAACATGTATGTATTCATGTTTCCATTATTATTATTTTTTTTTTTTTATTATCGTATTAGGTATAAGGGTCATGAGGTCATTCACGTGAAATAATAAATTAAATAGAAAATAAAATCTTCAAAAATTCAAATCTATAACAATTTTCAATTTCGTGTATTAAAAAAGGTTTATGATTTTTTTTTTCTTGTAAATATGACATTATACTTTTTTGTTCCTCCAGTGGCTCCGTGACCCAATACTTATGTGTAATAAAATCAACAATACTCGTGTATAAATTTTTATCCTTATAACTTAATGTGCCAAATCATAATAGAGAACACTATTAACCAATTAAAAAGGAGAAATGTGATTTATGGGTCAGAAAAAAGGTCGTTTTGAATAACATTCTATCAAATCAGATGGCTAAAAGTTGTTTTTGGACCGCTTTTCTAGGTCGAAGGTATATTCGTGCCAGAAGTTTTCTGAAAATTGAGGTGCTTAAATTTATCTCAGAATTACCTTCCCATATATCATCTTTTATTAAGGAAAAATAATACGACGAATGAAGAGTGTTTTCATCAGGAAAGTCATGAGTATAATTGATATATTTTTTAAAAATGTGAACTAAGACGAAAATCATATTTTCCAAAAAGTTCTTTTTTAAATAAAACACAGAAAAAAATCCTTGGAAAATACAACTTATTAGCGAGTAAAATATAAAAAAAAAATCGATAACGAAAATTTGAATTTACTTAATTCATAAAAAAATAACGTATTGCTCTACCTACATACATAATAAAATTAATTTACATAATACAAAAAATTTATTTTTTTCAATATTCACCCCTAAAACAATTTTTTGACCAAATTCCAAAAAATGTATTCACATTTTCATGCAAAACAAAAAAAATTCTAGTGTACAAAAGAATTTTTCTTAAAGATTTTTGTGGTAAAGAAAAATTTTACAGTCTTCAACAGAAAAAAAAAATTGAAGGGAGCAAATTAGAGAAAAACAGAAGAAAAAAAAATGTAAATTAAACTTATAAAACATGGCACTGACATAATAAATTTCTTCTCATTTCCTTTTTCTTTTTTTTCCACATAGTTTATCCTTATTAGTTTTTCTGCTTTAACCCTTTCTTTCATTATTGCATGGAATACATATTCAAAACGAATATATGAAAAATAAACTCTGCAATTACAAATATTACGTGGTGTAAGTATTCCCAAGAAAAATAAATAAAAAGAAAAAACAATATTCTTTGTACATTTACATTTAAGTAATACTGGATAAAATTATGGCATATTATTTGTAGTATTACATCTCCCAGGAAACAACATTTTTTTAAAAGCTATTTCATAAATTATAACACAACAAAATTACGTTTTCTTACCAATTAAATATGGGAAATTGTACATTTCTAAATGTAAAACACCAAATTTATGAATTATTCAAGATGTATAAAAAAAAATAAAAAAATCTGGTATTTTCTTTATCGAAAATTATTCATTGTGCATCTATGTACATAAATTTACGCACGTAAAGCCGAGATACATTAAAACCACGAGAAAATAATTACTTTACAATATTACGAGTAATCTTAAAGTACGAAAAAGAAAAAATGTTAAAAATGAAAATCAAAATAAAGTAATAATTATAATAAATCAAGTACCAAGAAAAAAAAAACCCAGAGAACTGCGTAGTAACAGAGAAATTAGTGGAAAAAATTTAAAAGAGGTAATTAAGAATTTTTTTTTATATTTGCTTTTACAGTTAAATTAGCCTTAGTCTAATAAGCATTTTTGTTTCATAAGCGAAAAAAAAATTTATAGCATAAATTCACGAAAAATTACCTAATTTTGAAAAATTGCCAAGAATTACTTTCTGAAATAAATTACAAAATATAAATTTTTCAAAGGTTTTTTTTATTTAAATTAATTCCAAAGCTAATTATAAATTACAAAATTACATGTTAAAATTTTTACAAATCACGTTAACTATTTGCGAATTTTATTCATTTTTTTGTTTTAAATACATGATTAAATAAAATTATTTACGGCCGGTTAACCTTTCACGTTGTAAAAAATTAAAGACGAAGAAAAAGAAACACATTATTTTTTCATGCAAAAAAAAAAATAATAATGTGAAAATCTGTTAGTGACATTTCAACTTTCACCCATCTACGCGTAATTTTTTTTGTTTAAAATTAACTCAAAAACAAAAAAAAATGAAGAAATTCCGTTACACGTGCATGTAATTTTTTTTTTAAATTGATACAAATTTTTATTTTTTCTATTCTTAGAATCAAAAATTTTATAACAATTTAAAATCTACAAAATGTTTGTCAACGTGCTAAATTTTGGTTAATACAATACACGTGAGCGGTTTATTTTGAAAGTGGTATAGGTCCACTTTGTTCTATTTTGAGATTTTCAGGTTTTTAATTCCAGTTTCCATACGATTCACATGTGACAACATAATTTCTGGTAATGATTCTGGTGAACAATTACCAGGACATGCCAATTCTCATCTGAAATTTATTTTAACTTATTTTTCACCATAAGTGAACTTCCACTTCCAAAATAAAAATTAAAAATGGCTCATATACATACATAATATACATACATATATTTAAAATATTCCTGAAATTTATTCGAAAAACAAATACTAATAAAAAATTTTAAAATACATGTTTTTTTTTTTTTAATTACGAGTATAATACTGGACTAATTATGATTGAGAAAAAAAATAAGCATTTATTTTTAATATATCATTGTAATAAATGTTTTTTATTTACATACATACAGCAAAGTTAGACTACAAAATCGTCTATGCAAGTGTTGACCTTTAATAGTAATTAATAGACTATACTCTAAATTATTGCTTTTGGAATGTTTAATGAATTTTTATATCAAGAATTTGAGGCACTAAAACGAGAATTTCTACTTTCATTTTTGTTCTTTCATATTTTCTTTATTCATTTTGTTCAATAACTAGTTTTTTTGACTTTGAAAGATCTAACATCAAATTTGTAGATCTTATCTAAAGTTTGTAAAGTCAAACTAGTATATTTGAAAAAGGCCGAAATAATTTCCCTGTTATTTGGATTCTTGTTTAATATAAAAATTCTGAAAAAATAGTTGATTTTAGTATAAAAATTCTAATTTACATGATATTAACTTGGAATTTAGTCTTTTTTTTTTTTTTTTTTTTCAAAGTGTTAGCATAAATTTTATAATCCTATTTTTTAATTACGGCATTCTAAAGCAAAAATTATTAAGAAATACATATTACCTACACAATATATCATAATACATACCACATCGGTTAATCTAATTAATCATAAAACGAAAAAGAAAAAAAAACTAACAATAAGTGCTTGAACACAATTGGTTTAAAATGAAGAAATTAATTTCTTTTTCAATATTTTATGATTTTTTTTTATAGTTGTGTATTAGCACAGAAAAGATACAGAAGTCTCAATTCGTATATGAAAATAACGATACAATTTTCATGTATTATGGAGCTACTGGTACTTCCACTATTGTTCTTTTATAATAGAACTTTTATAACTTTTTATTTTTTTTTACTATTGTTTCACAAAAGTTTTAAGAGAAAAACAATTGGATATGAAAAATTAGAAATAATCAAATGATCTATAAAAAGCATCGAAAATTTGAACTTTTTTCGAAAATGGCTCAGAATCAAACTAAAGTGTTGTAGATTGTGTTTTATTGGTAATCACAAAAATTTCTTTGACATAGTACATCTGTAACCTTTTCTGTGATATTATTATTAAATATTTTTTCCTTTTTCTGAATGTCATTTTTTAAAATTTTATTTTATTTTTTTAAATGTATTTTTCATGACATATTGCATGCATTCATACAATTTGCATAATTATTTTATCTTAACTAGTTATTATTTAACTGCATTTATTTTATACATTTTAATGAACCTCATTTTATGAGTAATATTAAATTTATTTCTTTGAAAAAAATATTTATTCATGATTTCTTAGAAATGTTATGTGTAACAGAAATTCTTATTAACTCTTTGCTTTATTTTATTTCATTTTTTTTTTTAAAGAAAAAAATATATGTAGTACACTAAGAAAAGAAAAACGACATTCGATCAGACTGTGAATCGAACCACGGATTTTGCTCTTCTCAATGAGCTATCGGATGCCATGTCGCTCGCTGTTCTTAGTTATTACTTTTCAATAATTGATTGAGAATACTCAAATCTCTTACATACATATAATAAATTTTTTTAAGTTAAATATGGTCAATAAGAATACAAATTTAGTACTTACTTTATATTTTTAATTTTGAGCTTCTAAAAGTGGTAAATAATATGGTAGTATTGTATTTTCAGTTCTATCAAATGATAATGAATGTTTTGGTGATAATAATAATTGTCTAATATTAAATGCAATCTCTTCAAAATCTGGTCTTTCTTGTGGATCTAATTGCCAGCAATTTAAAAATAATTGATATAAATCATTATAAATAAAATTTAATTGTTCTGGACGTAAACCATTACGTATTCTTGATAATAATTCCTGTGATGTTATATTTGAATATAATGTTGCACCCAATGTACAACATTCCCATGCTAAACATGCATATGACCATACATCACTTTTTATTGAATATTGTTGAAAACGTAAAACTTCTGGTGATTGCCATCGTTGTATATCAATTGGCTTACCTAAATCACCAAATGGTGTTGGACCAAATAATGATAATTTTATTTGATTTAATTGTGTTACATAAACATTGTATGAGCATAATATTTTACATGGTGTCTAGAAAAAAGAAGAAATAAAAAAAAACAAGATTATATTTGATAAAAGGTCGATTCACACATATTCGGCCCGGTTTCGGTCACAAATCACATACAAACATGGTCTGAGGGGAACTAAATCGGTGCCGTATTTGGTCAAAAACAAATATGTATAACACAAATTTTTACCTTATTAACTTCTAAATATTCCATGGCTGTTGCAATATCATAAACCCATTGTAAAATACATTCTTCTGAAATAGATGAAAATCTAGCACTATCTGGTACTCTGGATTCAACTAGACGTTTCTTTAAATAACATGGAATCCTTTCGAATATTACATAAAACCAATCTGGACTGACACTAACACCAAAAAAATTTAAAAATTTTTCATGTGGCATTAAACGAATTATTTGTTCAAGATCATGTAGAAAAGCTGCTTGATCCTGAGGACTCATGTCATCTGTTACAAAAAAAAAAAAAATAAATAAATAAAAAAGAAAATTAGAGAAGAAATAATTAATGAAAATTTTTGTTCTTTTCAATTTCCACATACCTGAAACAACGTGTACTTGACAATCATGGGCTACAGAATTTGTATACAAACTACCAGAAATTACTTCACCAAAATTTCCACATGCTATGATGTCATCAATATTTAAACGTATCGCATTACGTGCAAATTTTTGTGAACTATCCATTGTATCGAGTAGTATAAGTAATCTTTGTTTAAAATTACCTTTTGACAGCTCATCCGGTACAAAACCATTGTTTTCCTGGTACAAACGAAACGATATATGTATATATATATATATTTTTTTTTTTTGAATTTTTACTATTAAAAAGTAATTTTTTTCTCAAGAGAAATGTCTTAAAATCTAGACTGAACTTCTGACTAAGGAGCGTTAGCTATTGAAACGGAAATTATTTCTAACGGTACTTTGGAATGTCCTCTTTAACGTGTCATATGTCCTTATTAGTGACAAAATTGACATGTTTTACGTTATTTATTCGTTTCATGATATTTTAGTATAACAGTTAATTAACTTCTTCTCATTTCTTACCCACTTATCTCTGATATATCTCTGAAATTTGAAAGATGACATACATATGTACATATGTATATGTTTTTTGGTATCAAATGAAAGGCATTTTTGTCCACATACTGATCTTAGAAAAAAGTCCCGTTACAATAGCTCACACCATAATCGGAACTTTCTCCAAAAGTCTAAACTTACAACTTCAACCATCGGTCCTTGAAGTGCTAATTCATGTGCATCAGTTAATCTTTGTAAATGATTACCAGTTTTTAATCTTAAATAACAGTAAGCAAAAATACTTGCTACTAATAAAATGCTAAATATCACACATGCCGTTGATAATGCAAAAACTGATCTATCTGTAATTTAACAATTTCCCCAACAAAAAGAAATAAAAAATTACATATTTACAAAAAATTTACTTACAAAAAATAATTTATTTTTCTTCATTACTACCAATTTTATTACCTTCTAGAAATTTACCATCAACCATTGTTAAGGGTGGTATTTGAAAATTATGTTGTTCATGTGTTGATTCAGAATAACGAATTTTTGTTAAACCGTTATAAATACTAATAATACCAATTAATATATGAATATGACGATGTTGTGGTAATGGTGCATTAAAATAACCACCATATGTTCTATTATCACCAATGATAAATTGTTGAGATTTATTCTGCATTGAAAAAGAAGTAAATATTATTAATTTTTATTTATTTATTTTTTTTTACCTTGAATTCTAATTCAGCCGTTATATAATATGGTGTACCATCTTCAATTGCTTGATTATAATGTGTTAATAGTTCTTCATCAATTTTTTGTACAACATTATCATCAATAAATATAACAATTAAACGATAACGTGTTATTGGACCGTTATTATTATAACTTGGTTTTATATTTATTGTCATCGTTTCATTTGTTCTTTTGATTATTTCTGGTTCTTGTGGTGGAGGTTCTGGTACTGTATACAAAAAAGAAAAAAGAAAAAAAAACTATTTCATTTTCAGAAAGAATAATTAAATACAAAATGTTTCACGGAACGTGTGCATGTTTTTTATTCATTCATGTCAAAGCGCATGTACGCAAGTAAAAATTTAACTAATTATGGCTTATAATTTTTGAACAAAGAAAAATAATGACCAGCTTGAAGAAGACAAAATAAGCTTTCATTTAAACCAAAAAAATTTTAAAAAAAATTATAGGGTAAATTTTCGAGATATTCGACCTTGAACATTAAAATGCGGAATTTTTTAACTTCTGAACTAATTGACGTGCACAACTGATTAAGAGTCATTTTTGGAAAGGTCTGAAGGTTCTCTTTAAAACGTATTCTCAATTGATCCTTTACGTTGCGTAAGCTTAAGAATAGGTTGGAATAAGTGCAACCGGTCATTTTTCGAAAAAAAAAAAATAATTTTTTGGCCCTGAATATCTCGGAAAACATTAAGAATGCACTTTTTTTTCAATTCTCGCCGAGATCATCCACCCTGCACAGTTTCACACGCCCTGTGAAACATCCTGTATGAAAAATAATCTAGAAAAATTTGTTTTATTTTACATTGAAATCATTCAATTGATTACAAATGAAAATGTTTAAATGGGAGTGAGAGATACTTTCTCATGTAAAACAAAAAATGTTCAAGTATCATTGAGACGTTGTTTTTGAAAAATATTTTGAATTTAAGTTTTGATAATGTCTATTTAACTACAATTTTCGAAAAATTTTCTAAATTATCAATAATTTTGTAATAGTTCTTTAAAAAAATTACCTCCAATATCAGTTTCTACAACAACATATGCTGTTCCACATATTTCTTCTTCACACATTGCTGTTACAGATACATTATACCTTGTACCTGGATGTAAATCAATCATTTCAAATTGTTTTTTAGTTTTTTGTACAATCCATTGTGATTGTAAAAATACTGGATAATTAGCGAATGATTTAATAGCAATAGGTTTTATCATATAACTTGTAACCTCATCTGGTTGTGGTGGTTCTTCCCAATGTATTGTTATACTTCTATCAGTATTATTAATTACTTCAACTTTTTTTGGTGGACCAGAAACTAAAGAAAAATTGTAAAGCAAACGAAAACAAAATTTAATTTTTCTTGTATATTTTTTCCACTTTATTGTCTTTAAAAAAAATTAAAAAAATTCTGCATACTAAATAAAAAGAAATGAAAATAAAAAAGATAAAAGAAACGAAGTAATCTTGTTTGTTTTAAGAATCCTCTTTTATTTCAATGAAAAAATTTCTTTTTAAAATGAAATCAATATTGTTTGTCACAAACTGTTGAAATTTATTTTTAGTCCCTCTTCTGTCTATTCAATATATATATATTTTTTTTTTTTGATGAGTAAGCCAATTCACTTATATAACTACTTTATAAAATAACTACTTTATAAAATAACTGTTAGATAAGCTTATTATTTAAAGGTAAGAGTGTACTTCATTCCCTACATGGTAATACAAAAAAAAAAAAAAAAAAAAAAAAAAAAAAAAAAAAAAAAAAAAAAAAAAGAGTATATTTATTCATAGAGAATATATATATATAATACATATAATAATATATATGCAATAACTGTATTTTTTAAAAAATTATTTAAATTTCAGTAAAAGGAAATTACGTATAAAAATTTTGAAGCTTTATAATTAAGTACAATTTACTAGAGAAGGAGAAATACATCTTTGAAAAGAACCGGGAATCTCCACAAAATTTTTCCAAAATCACTAAATTTTAACTTCTAAGAGCAATATCTAAGCAGAATGGAGGATTAGGAAGGTGAATCAGATATCACAATATAACTTAAAAGGTTTTCTATTGAGGGGTCTAGCAAACGTTTTCAGAAAATGTTATTTCCCGAGAATTAATTTCAAAACAAATGATATATAAAAGAGTAATGACTCCTAGTTATTATCAGTGCAAAATTTGAAGTCTATCGAGGAACAATTTAAATCTGTTAAAAAAAAAAATATGATTCTTAACACTGTGTTGATAGGTGAAAGTATTGAGATAAATGGAAATTAAGAAGTTAAGAAAAAGGAAAAGAAGACCAAGAAAGTTGTTGCTTGAAGCAGTTGAAGATGACATCAAAAAGATAAGAATAAGTAACTGGAAGATTTCAGAAATGAATCGAGAGTCCTGGAAAAAATCCTTGAAAGAGGTCAAGGCGCGAAAAGTACTGTATTGCTTACTGCTGATGATAAACTTTCATAATTTAAATTCAAATTTGTTGTAATTTGATTTGTTGAGAATTTTCCTTAAAGAACTTTTGTTAGGCCCCTCATATATAGTTTTTGTTGAGGAAGGTTTTGGGACTACATTTAGTTACTATCTTGAAACAATAACAAGATGAAAAAGTAATCAAGTTACTTTATGTTTATTTATTTCTTCTTCACAATACATCTATTTTTAATACTTTCAGCTTAATAATTAAATTATTGACAACGATTACAATATATACCCTCAAAAAGTAATTATATATGTACATACTTTCAAATTATAATCATCATTCCAGTAAAAGAATTCAATGTAAAACTGTATAAATTTTCATGGGGTTGAATTCATAAAGAATTTTTTTAATCAGCATGAACTAAATATTTTCTAATAATAAGCTTCATTCAATTTGATAGAATTAAATGCATTTCATAATTTACTTAAATTAATTTTTTTAGATCACCTAGTAGTAGTATCTATCTCAAACTCAATCTATTACACAATAATAACATTGTATAATTTTTGTGGTATACTATTATTTTACTTATTATTAAATCAATCAAGAAAAAAAAAACATATGTAAAAGAAAGATAAAAAAATAAAAAAAGTAAGAAAGTACTTGTATGGTATACCTCTTACACCAGTATCATAATAACTTTGAGCATCAACTCCACCACAATATTGAGATTTATTTCTAGTGCATCTTATATTACATATACTTGATTCTAATTCATCACGGCTTTCAACGGTATTTGTACAAGCGCATTTATCCAATGATAAAACTGCATATCTGAAGAAAAAACAATAACAATCTTATTATAATTTATTTTGTAAAGTAGATATTTTCATTTTATTGGTAAATTCATTTTATAAAAAAAAAATAAATAATAGTATTTATTATTGTTCTTGTATCACATATAAGTAATTATTTCTGCTATTATAGATCGACACATATGTACATATCCATTTGATATTGATGGCATACTTTTATTGTTATTTATTTGAATGTGTTTATAATAGAGCTGTGCAAAAAAAAAGTATGTGGTTGCAGTAATTAAAACAACAGAAAAAAATAAATAATAATTTACCACCTTCATCCTTTAAATTCAATGACAATAATGATGGTTATGACGATGAATAGAAGTAGGTATGTAGTATAAAACAATAATAAAAATAATAATAATAATAATAGCAGCAACTAGATTAGATTTATTTATGAAATGGCTAGAAAATAATGAATAAGGGAAATGTTTATTTGGAACGTGTGCATTCAATTTGAATAGCGGTTAAATGAATATGTATCCCTATATAGACGCAAATACGTATACATATATTGGAACATTATGTGTAGATATATATATACTGAAAGAAAGTTATATTGTTTATAAAAAAAGATACATGCATGTACACATTATGTGTAATGTATGATATTGCTAGGTAGATTTTGTAACTATTTGATAATGATGATTACCTACTAAAGTAAAAAAGTAGGTAGGTACATCTAAAGCGATTTAGGTATGCATTTTATGTTGACAACAGTTTTTTGTTAGATTGTATCGCGCTTCATTAGCCAAACAAGAAAATAAATTAATGAATGAAAATAAAAATTTGAAAAAAATTTAAAAAAAAACTTAGTTATAATATGTATAATATGATGATTATATATAATTAAATATATGATGAGATAATCAATTTACCGAAAATATATACTTTCGCACATAACTAAACATGTTTGTACAGTTGGAGCAAATATTGATGTTTTATAAACATCAATTTTTTCATGATAACATCCAATATATGTACCTTTTTCTGGTACATTATGATCAATACCATAACATAAATTATTATTTGATATAATTATTGATAATAATATAATGGGAATTAATATAAATTGATAATAATATGTTCTATGATTTTTATAATAATTTTTTTTAAATTTAAACAAAGATCGACAAATTAATTTTAAATTATAAAACGAAAAAAAATTATTTTTTATCATTTTTATTTTATTTAATTTTTCACTTTTATTTTAATTATTTTAATATTTATGAATCATTCACCAATAATTTACAAAATAACATGAATCCTCACTTTTAATATATTAATTTACATATTCTGTTGAAAATCACAAGTAGGTACTTTTTAAAAAATATTTTTCATATAAAAATTGTATCTAAAATTAATTTAAAGAAAAAACAATACAACACAAACATAAAACAAAAATATTATTTATTTGTTTATTATTTGCTGGTAAAATAAACAACAAATTTTGCCTAATAAAACACAAAATTCAAATTTCTCACGATCTACCATATCCAAAAAATGTTACCTAAAAAAAAATTCATAGCATCTAAATAAGCCAAAAAAAAAAATAACAATAACAGAAAGAACAGTTTAAATACGGACAAATAACATAAATGATACAAAAAATATAAATAACATAAAAATTATTTCAAAAAAATAATATGAATTACGATACGATGCACACTAAAATTAAAATTGCATTCAAAAAAATACTCCATTAGTCCATTAACACATGAAAAGCATCAACACAAAACTGAATAACAGACACAGCCCGCCCTAGCCCGTGACACTTGTTGACGTCTTGACGTTGATGAATGGAAATTGGAAAATAATCAAACAATACAAATGCTCAGCGATTAGCGAACAACAAAAACGCTGCTATGACGCCTATGCTTTCCATATACAACTCAAATTAAACCAGCAGCACCAAGCACCAGTATTTATTATATAACAACCAAAAGAAGTCATTTTCATGGGATATTTATGGGGAAATATTCCGAAAGTGTTTCTACAGTTCAATATTTTTACACGTATTCTTCGGGAAGGTATCTATCATGTAAAAACAAAATTTGGTGTGCAGTGTAGGAGTAGCGTGATGTACAATTTATGCCACTTATACAATATTATAAGGCGAATTGTTAAAAATTTGTTCACTTCTGTTGATTTTTTTTTTAATAATTCTCAAAAAAAAAATTGATAATTATTTGAAAAAATTATTTATCCCTTATTACAAATTTTAAGCGTCAAAATAGGTTGAACTTTATAATCTCGTATATCGTCTTGGAGGGATTTTGAATGCAAAAGTTCGAAAAGTTATTTTTTTTAATTTAAATTCGTTGAAGAAAACATGAAAATACTATGGAAAAATGTCGAAATATGTTTTAAATAAATTTTACATGCTGATTTTATGTTTAATTCAGCGGGAATTTTGTCAAAAATAGAAAATTTGAAAATAATTTAGATTTTCCTTGTTGGTATTTTATTGAAAAAGAATTTAAATTTCCTAAGGGGAAAAGTTTACTCAATAACATCACTTATATTTTTTCAATTTTTGCATTTTACTAGTTTATAGCGTAAATAAAAATTCGAATTTAAATCAAATGGATTGAATTGGGAGTAACGTATAAACGAGTAAAATTTCGAATTGGGATTAAAATAATACATGAAAACGTTTATACACGTATAGTATACATGATTTTCATCTTTTTTCTTCACTCTATACTCGGTTTATAAATCAAAGTCAATACTATATTCTATATTATTTTACATTGCGTTTGTATAAATCTGTCTCTTGTGTGGGATGATCAGATCTCAATTTCAATTTATAATTTATCAAAAACATTCATATGTAAAGTTAGCAGAAACTAATCGGGTACTGCCTCTCTAAGCACAACACTGACTTCGATTTATACCAAACATGTCACAGATTTCAATTTTTGCGAATTGAAATTTCGAAAACGGAATTTGGGGTTCCAGATTTCGATAGAATCGAATTACCATCCGAAATGAATTCGATGTTGTCATTTAATGTGAATTCATTTCGATTTGAAGTTTTGTACAAGTGCGGCATAGGTGTTTTAATATAGTGATTTTATATATTTATTTTATATAGTGATTCATATTTAATTATAATACAAGCAATGTAAGTATGTATTTTAAAATTTATTCTACTGATTGTTTTAATTTTTTTTTAAATTTTAATATTTTTTGTTTATTTGTCATAAAAATTATAAAATAAACATTAGGTAGCACTAAATTTAAAAAAACACTATCCATATCTAACTTTAGAAAAACAAAATACAAAACACAAACAAATGAATGTAAAATTGTGAATTGAAGGTTAAACATCTGTTTTCGAAAACTACGAATGAAACTGAGTATTTCCAAATCGAACGAACCAGTTTTTTACGTTCTACAAAGGGTAAAAAGGTGACCGTATAAACTTGGTCTAAAAATTATAATCCGACATATTGCATTTTACGCTAGGCATACTCAAATTTGGATTAAACCTGAATAAGCGCGTATATACGACTTTAAATTGGGATTAAACCAAAATTAGAACTAAAAGTTGATTACGTATAAACCTGTATATTGAAAACTGATAGTGATATTAACTCAAAAAAATTGCTCAAAATGTTCAAATAGAAAAGCATAAACATGGGAAATTGCAGTTTGTAATTTGTATCAAATGTCAATTAAGGGATATTTTCAACAAATTCAAGGAAGTAGCTATTTTTTTTCTACCACACAAAGAAAAGAAAATAAAGAAAGAAAGTATATGTATAAATGTCGGCTTATAAATTGACGATTTAACAAATACATTTTTAATCAATCTAATTAAAAAGTTTTTTTCTTCCAATTTGCAAGAATTATTAAATATTTAATAAAATATAAAAAGAAACTATGATAAAAACTGTGTTGTTACTGTATTTAATTTTAGAATTAAGTAAAATCAAAAGCAATGCAATTTGTAAGTGATGATTTTTTTGTTAATTAGCTACCTATTTGTTTTTTTCTTGTATCGTAGAGGCAGTTACTATGAACGTAGACAGTTAATTTTTATTTATCCAGATTGTTTGTTTTTATTGTTTTAATTTTACCCCCCGAAAAGTGTGAATATTTGATTCGAATATCCATAAAGAAAAAAAGTAATTTCTTATTAAGGGGATCAGTTGATGGTGTAAGCATAATGATGTCCCCTTGATTCAAAAAAAAAAAAAACAAGTTCAAGAACTTCTTAAAATTAAGTGCGCGCATACTAAAAACATAAAACATTTCTTTGTAGTTCATTTTAAAAATTTTAATTTATTGAATTAGATTAAAATTTAAACTTTAACCCTTGTAGCGAAGTTTTTATTTACAAATATACAGTTGCTTTGAGCTGAAAAAAAATGTTCAAAATTTTCCTTTTCTTTAGATTTAGGTTTGAAAACTAAAATAAAAAAAATAGCACGAAATTAACAAGATTTTCTAAACATTATTTTTGTTTTGTTTTTTTTTCTTTTTAATTTTTTATAATTTAGATAAAAATTGCAGTTTACATGACGCACAAGAATCATGTCCAATAAATGCTGAATGCTCAGAAGAATCAAATCATAAATATATTTGTAAATGTGATCCTGATTATATATTTAATCGAAATTATAAAAATTTAAATGAATATTGTGTATATAGTCCCGTAACATTACCAACAATAAAATCATCATCATCGTCTTTATCATCAAATTCAATGAATAAAAATAAAAATAAAATACCTGGAGCTGATAATAAATCAACAATTAATGAAAATTTAAATAGTAATTATGTATCATCATCATCATCATCATCTACATCACAAGATAAAACAGCATCTGCAATTGCAATGAATCAACCACCTAATTCACATCATATAATCGGTGGTATAATAATTCCAATAATTTTAGTTTTAGTTATAATTGGTTTAGCATACGGTATTAAACGACTGAATATTATAAAACGTGTCCGTGATATTATGATATCACGACGTAATAGACCATTCTATGAGGATGTCATGATGAGCAATGATAATGATGATCCTCCACTTATTTAAAAAAAAAAAAAAGGATAAGTAAAATTTTTGGAAATTGAAAAAAAAAATCAGAATTTATTACAAAGTGATATATGAATCACATTAAAAAACAAAATAAATAAATAATAATGATAAATTTAATAAAATCGCGAATTTCAATTTTTTTTTACAATAAATTTAATTATGATAAAGAAAAAAAATACTATTGTGTGTTCACACACTGTTTTTAGGTGTCAAGTAGGAGAATAAGGTCGATTCACACACATCCGGCCCGGTTTTGCGTCACAAATCTCAAACATTGAAGATGGCCGGAGGGGAACCGGTAACCGATCGGATATGTGTGTGTTTTTTTATAGTTTTTAAGGGAAAACAAAAATTTTGTAAAAAAATAATCAAAAATTGCCATAGAATTTCTTCTTTTATTTTTCTTTCTCTTCAATTTTAAAATAAAAATTAATTTTTTATATACATAGTTTGTAAATATTGAGAAGAAAAACCACAAGAAATTGAATAAAAACAATAATCAAAAAATCGTTAAAAATAAAAAAAATTGAAAAATAGAAAGAAAAAAACAAAAATGAACGAAAATGTTTAATTAAAAAAAATGAGATAGATAAAATAGCTTTGATATTAATATAAAAAAATTTTTCTACAATACATATCCACAGAAATATTTTAAATAAGAAACGAAGAAAAAAATATACAAAATACAATAAATTTAAATTTAAAAAAAATTGTGTAAATTATAGATAAAAAAAACTATTATCGGGGTTTCTTAGTAATATATACATTAAAAAAAAAATGAAGCATAATATGTGTATATGTATACATATGTAATAATATATATTGGAGAAAATTTGAAGTAAAACAAAAAGATGAAAATGAAAAATTCTCTTAATTGACAGTTTTCTCCTTGCGAAAATAATTTTTTCGATAAATTTTTTAATTCATTTATGCCAGTCTTCCGTAAAAAAAGAAAAAAATGCCAAAGTAATTTAGAAAGCAATAAAATGCTTAGTTTTTATTAATTTTATTTTTCAAACAATGACACAGTAATAAAATGTTTCAAATTAAAGAAAAAAATTAATTGAAAACAACAAAAAGATTGTCCGGTTTTAACTGATCGGTCTGTTGTTCTGCCAATAGATACAGTTTTATAAAAAAAATACGTCGAAAAAGCATTTCATAGGGCATTTAAAATGTTATTTACATTTATATAATACTTAGTGTATTGTATACAGAAATTTAAAAAAAAAATATTCAGGTGAACCCTGAACTTTGTGCCATAAAAGAAAAAAAAACAATTTTAGTTTCCATTGAAAAATGTTTTTTTTTTTTTAACTTTTTTATAAATTTTCGTTCTAATTTAAAAAAACGCATTTATTAAATATTTAAAATGAAGGAAAATTATTCATTTTTTTGATTCTTCAACTAATCAACTGAATCAATAATAGTGCGTTTTTATTGTAAACTACATATACTATACATATTTTATTTAACACTTTGCAGGCGGGAAAGAACTAATTATTCTTGGCAATTGATTTTTTTTTTAATTTTTACAAAAACGACTTTCGTGTGTTTAGTCAATTTTCCTGCTTTAAGTTTATTCAAATCAATCTTCCTCCTCTTCCTCCTCATCCTCCGTGACGCCATAGCCCATTGAGAATCTTGGTATCTCTTAAAATGTTCCTCTTTCAAATTATCAAGTGTATTAACATATCAAGAAAGCTGGATTTTCTAGTTATACGTTCAAAATTATTGAAAATAACGCCCGCCAGCAGTGTTATAAAAATAACATTCTTTAAGGTTAATTTGCTTTTATGTGCTATCGATAAGATTTTCAGACATTGTACAATTTTTCACTTATTTTTAAAAAATTAATTTACTGTTTTTATTTTTAAACACAAAAGCAATAAAAAATTAGATATTAACAGAAGAAAAAAAAAAAACTAATTAGCATAATGAAAAAAAAATTTTTGCAATAATTTTCAAATATTAAATAGAATTAAAAGTACATATCGTAAAATAAACATACATACACCACATATATGAAAAAAAAAAGAGTTGAAAAGTAATAATCAGTGAACAATAAAAAATTGATCATATCATTTAGTAGATTTAAATATTTAACGAAGAAGAAAAACAGATAAAAAGTATAAAAAGATTTTTAAGAGAATAACAAAAATAAAATTAAGAAGCAATAAAAAATATTTTGAATTTAATTTGTTTAGAAATGAATAATAAATCAAGAAATGTGCTTGTAAATGTGATATAATTTTAGATTATTTTTCAATTTATGTAATTTTTTTCGCCAATATCTATCTTTTTTTCTTCTAAATTGTATAATTGATAGTGACGTACAAACATAAAGAAAATTTTTTTTTTTCTACGGTAAAAAAATTAAAAAAATATGTAAAATTTGAAAGTGCATATCAAATTTCTAGTTATCACCTCAATTGTAGATTCCGATCTTATTTTTAGGACTACACAAGATCTCCTGGAATGTCTTAAGTACGTAATTTGTTTCAATTTATTCTGTTTCGATTTTATTATGACTAAATTTGAAATTCAGCTTAAACAATTGAACACATATTTTCGAACGGATTTCACAATACCCTTTCGAAATTCATTCGAATGAAATCAATTTGTGGCCGTAATCTGCAATAGAGGTGTATGAATTTACTGTCATTTGATTTTTATCTCCTATCGAAATATTTTTGCATATAAGAAAAGATGTAAATAATTGATGAAAATTACTTTTTTTTAAAATGTTAAATTACTTTTTGTAAAATTCTCATGGAATTGTAATTTGTATATAATATGAATTTTTTTTTTTAAAATTAAGTTAAAAATGCCAATTTTAAAATGTATTCCCCTTTTTTTCTTTTATTAAAAAATTCATTAAGTCGCCATCAGGTAATTAAAAATAAATAATGAGTAAAGACTTTTTAAGACATTAGAAATGAAAAATGAATTTATTATCAAAAATGTGTTCGAAATGTGTAAATTGTAGATTTTTAAAAGTTCGCAATAAGTTCTATAATGAAGAAAAAAAGCAATAATTGATTTTGAATTTTAGAAAAAAAAAAATCTGTTTTTTGAACGTTACATTAATTTCAAGAAAAATAAAAAAGACGTCTTGTTTACAAAACTATAAAAATTAAATCAATTTTTTTTCTCTCTTTCTGTTAACAATTTTCAATGTATTCAAAAGAGAGAACAAATTAAATATTTTATGATAATTTTATTTTGCACATCACAACCTTCTTTTTTTCTTCAATTTTACCAAAGAACGTATTTCCTATTTTAAATTAAATTTTAATTTAATCATAATTTTTATTATTAAGAATAATTTTTTATTATTTTTCAAATAAACTAATTGGAATGTAATTTTTAATTGAGAAAAAAAAAGATAAAATATATTTCCTAATTTGTTTCAATTTTTGTTTTATTTTTTTTATTTTTGCATTTCTTCAATAGAAAATTCAGCAAATGTATTACAGTTATGAAACATAAATAAAAAGACAAAGAAAAAAATAAGAAATTTTATTAGCTACTTTTTTTTTGTGAAGTGCAAGATTTTATGAATTTGAATTTTAAAAAAGAAAAAACAGAAAAAAAGTAATTAATCTCTAATTTTGTTGTTAACTATTTTTATCGCATGATTTTTTACCCATAATACTTGTATAATAAATAATTAATTATAATTAAATAATATAATGAGGAAAAAAAATAAGCATTCAAGAAAAATATAAATAAAAAAATAAGAAATATTTGTAAGAAAAAAATAATAATAAAAAGAATGAAAATGTTTTGTTTTTTTACGATTTCAAATAAAAATTCTGTGATAATAAGTATTTTTTGTGTGTTTTATTTTTAATTTCTAAATATAAATAATAAACCATTGGAATCAAGTTTTATTCATGAATTGAACACTCCTTATTTGTTCTGTTGCACAATAAATAAGGATAACGGTAACAATACAATTTTCAGATGTTTTATAGCAGACAAAGAACTTGATGTTGTGGAAAATCTTTCTTTGCGAATTTTATTTTGGGTAATCAACAAAACAAGATTCACATTGTTTTATAGTCCATAAAAGTTAAAGTAAAGCGTCCATCAACACTTCCTTTCCTCATCCTCTTAACTTTCATCAAACTGTTTTTTTTTTTCATCTTCGTCAATGCAAAAAAAAGCAATACTCAAAAAAAGAATAAATAAACTGTTTATTGTGAAAGTGGCCTGGCCACTTTTGGTAAAAAATGAAATAGAGTAAATTTCAAGTGGAGATTGAGTAGGCCGCCTTGGAATTTTTTAGGAGAAATTAATCCGCTTTATGAAAATTGTATGGAAACTGAAATAAAAAAAAACCTTGATTATCTCGAAACATAACCGAATGAACTTAGGTCACTTTCAAAATTAAACGACTCAAGTCAAGCGTTAGTGAAACCTGGTCCACATGATGATGGCCATGATAACTTGAAAACCTCTTAATTGAACTGAAAAATTCAAAACATCAAAAAATAAAAACATTCTTTTGATAATTATTTCCTGTTTGTTCTTGAAAAAAAATTTTTGTTTTTCGTATTCCAAATATTCAAATTTTGTAGATATTGTCGAACCAATAAAATAACAGTAAAACAAAAAATAATAATTAAATAAAAATTAAAACAAATTTCATTGAAATATTTATGATAACGATTTTATTATTTATATTCAAATTTTATATACTTCTTTTGTTCATTATTTCATTATTATTACTTTTTTTTTTTTTTGCAAATGATTATTTCAATATAATAATTAAAAGCAATATAAAAATCATAATTTTTATTACATTTCTACTTTCTTTCATTCTTTTTCTTTCTTATATTGTGTATTTTTTTTTTTTACTTTTGTTTCCTTCTGTTTTGTTCAAATGTAATTTATCTATTTTTTGTTAAATTTCATTTATATGTGTCATTTAAAATTATTATTTTGAATAATTTTCTATATTTCTTCATTAAATTGTATTTTTTCTTTCTTCTTTACTTTACTTTTTTTTCTTTCTACTTCGCATTATATATATTTTTTTTTATACAAATATCAAGTAATATTATTTTTATTTATTTATTTAATTAGATTTTTTTTTTTAGATATTTTATATTTTTTAGCTTAACATGAAATCAACATTTAAATTAAAAGATTTATTTATTTAATTAATTAATTAATTTTCATTTTTTTTCCTCAAAAATGCATTTTTATTTCACATTAATTTTTTCTTCTTCTTATTATTAATGTATTTTTAATTAAAAATTATGCATTTTAATGCAATTAATAACATTTAGATAATACATATTATATAGACAATAATAATAATAATAATTGATAATTAATTATTAATATATCTTTTAATTGAATTAATTATTCTTTTTTTTTTTTCGTTTTTAATATTGTAATATTTTTATTTATTTTTTGTTTTTTAGTCAAAAAAAAAAAAAATAAGAAAAGATGAAAAAAAAAAACGTATTATAAAATTTCATTGATTTGATATAAAAAAAATTTATTTATAGATTGGTTTTTTTTAAAATTATTTATTCAATTATTTAATTTTTTTTTTAAATATGACAATTTTATTTCGCATTTGAATTTTGCTTTATAATAAAATGCTAATTCAATTTAAAAAAAAAATAATAATAATAATAATAATAATTGATTTTACATAGAATAGAGAAAAAATAATTCTAATTATTTTTTTTTTAATTTTTAATTCTCTTTTTAATTTTTTTAATTATTTTTGTTTATTTGTTGAAAATCAATCTAATTTAATTATTCGATTTTTTCCATTGAAGAACTTTTTATAAAAGTTCTAAATATTTTAATTCTTTTTTTTTTAATTACATAAAAATTAGAAGAAAAAAATAAACATTTTTTTATGTTTTTTTTTTTTAAAGCAAGTCTAAATTCGTTTCTAATTTAAAAAAAAGAAGAGAGAATGCGCTTTGATTATATATGATTTATATAATAAATGTGAGCATTAACAATTATATTTATTTTTTTGAATATTTATAATGTATATATACTTTTAAATATTGAGATATATATTACAAAATCTTATTAAAATAGAAAAGAAAATTATAAGCAAATTACAAGGAAAAAAAAATAAACAAACAAATATGAAAGACACATATATGTAATATACAACGTTTTTTATTTTAAATTTTATGAATTTTTATTTTAAAAAACGTAAAAATAAACAAACAAACACATACTTTTTTTTTTTTAAATTTATCTTGTTTAATTTTGTTTTTTATACAGAAAATTTTATCCTTTTGGTGAACATCCAAACATTTAAAAAGAAAAAAAAAAAATAAGTCATCGGAATGAAAGAATGACAGAAATTTTTTGCTTAAAATTCAAATCAACTAAATTAATAAAAATATTTTCGATTATGTGAATTTCAAAACATAAATCGCTTGTTTCTTGAAATTTTTAGATTGACTAAGTTTTTTTTTTTAAGTTTTGCACTTATAAAATAAAAGTGAGAAAAATTACACTTAAAATCCTTATTTCTTTATTTTTTGACAAAATTTTTCAAATTTTTTGTGTTGCATCAGAAAAAAAAATTAAAATACTTTCAATTGATTTCTCGCTGTGGAATTTTTATAAAAATAATTTTAAAGATTTTTTAATCATTAAACAAACAAATAACTTGTCATTTAATTTTCTACTAATTTCTTATTTTTGAAGTCGATTGCAGTTTCGCTTTCTAGGAAGCATTCTCGAAAATATAATTATAGTAAAATACAAATTGAAGGTCGATTCACACACACACATACATCCGATCTTATTTCTCTCCGTTCATATCGGATGTGTGTGAATCGATTCTTATTCAATCCTTTTAATACTTTGCAGTAGAGACATGACGAGTGAAGATCATATGCATTTTCAAAAATGTCAAATGTTCGTCAATCGATTAAATTTAGCAGCTCAAAGTATCAAACTGGACTTTTTTGTTTCGAGTTTCTTATAACTGGATTTGAATTCATGCTTGCATACCTTAAAAAATTAATCAGTTGACGATCATTTGACATTTTCGAAGATGCACATGGTCTTCACATCTCATTTTTCCCTTTAATATTTTAGAATGGCTTATAAATTTTGTTTTTTTTTTTTTGTTTATTGATTAGGAAATCCAAAATGAAATTATTTTCATGAAAAATCTATTATTTTTGTAACAATCTTAACTTTCGAAAATCATTAAAATTACACGAATTATAATATTGAATTTATTATATAAAATATTGGAATACGAAATATTAGAATTAAATTTCACATAAAATTTATAATAAGCGCTTACAAATCACTTATTTTCATTGTTTACTTTTTTTTTGTCATTTTAAATGTTCTATCTTAATTTTAGAATATTTCAGTCTTGCATTTTTATTTATTTATCTTTTTTTTTAAATATATTTTATTTCACTTTTGTTTTTTCTTAAAGGAATCAAGTAATTAATTCCACAATTTCGAATTCCAAAATTTTATAGTTACATTTTTTTCATACACTCTATTATTTTTTTTAATATCTGTCTATTCGAAAAAAAAAAAGTCCTTACCATTTGAAAGTTAAACATTATAGAAAAACTCAATTATTTAAAGCTTACCTTTCACGAATATTTAAAAAAAATAAAATTAAAATGAAAATACAAATAAAGCTTATGACTAGAAGTCTATGTTATCTTTTACTACTGATTAATTATAAACTTATAAAAAGACCAGTTATTTGAGATGTATTATGATTACCTTGTTTTTATTTTTTCTTTTTCGTTTTCAGGTAAAAAAATATATGTACTTTTGTTAAATTGAAAAAAAATATATACATATATATAAAATTAATGAGAAAAAAATTACAAAAAACATAAAAAATTAAATACTTAAGAGACAAAAATTAGAATAATTAGACAAAAAAAAATTAAAAAATAAAACATGAACATTACGATTTTCACTTTTATTTCAACCAAAATCTAAACCAGTGATGCCACCTTACTACCCATCGGAGTAAATCTACTCCGTTTTGGATCTGCTAAAACTCTAATCCGTACTTGAAGAAAAATTTCGAGAAGCAAAACTAGTGATTATTTTTTTTTGTTTGAGTTTATTTTTTACAATTAAGTTTTAACTGAAGGAGAAATGCTACTATTCTAAAATCTACTTCGAAATAGCCCGATGTCGAGGTGGCATCTTTAACCTAATCTCTAAACACAAACTTATTATTTAGATTCACCGTTTGGTTCTTTTTGGAATTTCTTTTAATTTTTTTTTTTTCTTAAAAAAAAGTAAAAATATTCGTTTTAAAATTTAAAAATGAATTTTGTTTTTTATTTCATTATATTAAAAATTTTTTTGTCAAAATATACAATAAAATTTTCACAATAGTTTTAAATAAAAATACAACAATTGAGCAAAAAAAGAAAATTACTAAACATAAGAAAACTTAAATTTTGTTATTTCCAATTAATAAAAAATAAATAAATAGGTAATAATTACTGTTAATTGGTATTTTTTTTCTATTTTATAAATTATGAAACAGAAAAAAAATAATCGTCTCGTTCATGTAAAGTATTATAAAAAAAAAATCTTCTTTTTTGCAAGTTTTCAGCTTAAATTTAATTTAGTATGGTTTACTTTTTTTGTTTTTAGTTTCTGTTTTTCTGAATTTTAAGTTAATAAAAAAAAATAAATAATGAAAGTCCAAAAATATGAAAAATTATCAAACATATGCGCTTCTTCATTTTTTTTTCTTCCTAACACTGTCACCATCTTTTTTTTTGGAAGGAAAGGGAGGGGGGGGGGGGGGTAACAATTACTCTCCAAACTCTCCTCTCATTGTTCTCTTCTTCTTAAACTAACTAAATGTTGTTTTTGTTTCTAAATTTTGTTATTATATGCCACATTCATAGTTTTTTTTTCTCCAACTAGATAAAAAACAAGTCCTTTTTTTGTTTCATCTTAAATTTATGTCATTCAGATTGTTTTGCTGTTTTGTGTCTTTTCTTCTTTTTTTTTCCTTTTTAAGTTTTTTTTTTTTTAGTTTATTACATTAGATCTAACAGTAATATTTAGCGAATAGAAGTAGAATTAACTTTATTTTGAATATACTTTGATTGTGTTATTTTACATTTTTGTAGTCGCACTGAAGAAAACTGTTGGTTTTTTTTTCCTTTTAAGTTTTTAGGTTATTTTTTGTTTTTACATATTTGATTAAAATTAAAATTTATTAATTGTGGTCATTTTTTTTTAAATTTTTTTTATTCTGGAATTGTTCCATTTATCATTTTACTACCTAATTTACGGACTTTTTTAGCAAAACATTGCCCTTTAACCCACAATCACTTAACATGGAATCATGATGTTGGCTTTGTGCCTTTAGCTTTTGCAATATATACATTTATAAGTCTGAAAAGAAAATAAAATAAAAATTATATTCTTGAAGTATTCTTGTGTATGAGAAAATAGGCATCTCCTTTAACACCACAGCTGCAGAGAGAGGTCAATGAGAAAGAGACTCTTATTAACTACATCTGTAGCTGTTTGGCTCTTGCCAGAGTAAAGTTCTAGACAATGTGGAGCTTCCTATTTAAGAACCTTAACGAAATATCAAAGATCAGGGTGTCGGTGATGTAATAAGTTTCTTGAATGAAACAGGATGGCTATAAGGATCTCCTACTGATGTATGAAACGTAATTTCTCTAAGGGTTACGCGAGGAGCGTGGTATCAAAACGGCAATTTCAGTGCTAATTGTGTGGTCTTCGGGAGTAATCCAACCAACCAACCAACCATTCATCAGTATCGTCCGTCTTAGAACAAAATGTCCTGTACTTTTTTTTGGAATAATAAATTTTTTTTAGATCCGACCACTTTGTGAATGGAATTCCAGCCATGTTGCTTTTATTTTAAAAAAAAAATAGAAAAAAGAAAATTAAACTCACCTTATTTTACTGGGATGTAAAAATATGAATTTCGGTTTAACTCTTTCCTCTCCCATCACAACATACAATTTTACGATACAAAAAACAGCTGCTTTACGTACCATTGATGTTGGATCATCAGCTAACTGGAAATATTTGAAAGAAAATTTTAAAATTAATCATTTTTCTTTAATTAGAAAAAAAAAAAAAATAATAAAATATTTACCCTTGCTAAATGTTGAAAAACACTATCCAAATGATTATCAGTTAATTCATTACCTTGTTTACCAGCTAATTCGGTTAATAATTTTACAGCACATAAATTCATTGGACACTGACCAGTTGCAATAACAGGATTTAATATATTTATTGTAACATTAACTGGTAATACAGCTGCAATTAGAGGTAATATTGTATCTATTTCTCGTGCGGCCTAAAAGGAAAACCAAATAGATTACAATTTTTTAACAAGGAAATAATAAAATTTGTATACCTCTTTACTAGCTCTATAGCAATCTATGATTTTCAATAAAATTAATTCTAAGAAATTACTCCAATGTGCTTTCATTTCAACACTTCTTACAATCCTTCCAAGTACTTGTAATGCAGCAATCATAATTTCTTGATTTGATGATTCAAGTAAATTTAATAGTACTTTCATAATTGCTCTAATAAACAAAAAAACAAAAAACAAAAAAAAAAAAAGAAGAAGAATATTGAGAATTGAAAAATTGAATATTTTTTAATTTTCTATTTTTTCCTTACTTAAAATTTTTATTTGGAAGTTCACAATTTCCAAATTTTATACATGCTGATAAATAAATTAATGTGCTTTGAACATTTTTTGGATTTGATTCTAATGTTAAACCTATGGCAGCCTTAATTATATCACTTTCTTTGAGACCATCTATTTAACAAAAAAAAAATGTAATTGAATGAGTAAATTTCTTTTTAAGTGAAAAAGTAAAAAAAAAACTCACTTTCTAAAATCAGTTCACCATTATCAGCAAATGTAAAATTTTGATGCCTTTGTGAACTTGATGATGTTAATGTTTTATCACCTCCTCCACCTTGCATATCTATTGATTCTAATTGCACCGTACTTTCTGGTGTATTTGATTCAGTTGTTGTTGCTGACTGAGTTTTTGAACCATTACAAGAATCTTCTTTTTCTAGACTGCTAAAATTTGTAACAGAATAATTGTATCCTTTTTTTAAAAAGAAAATGTAAGTAATGAAATACACATACCCAATATGACCGTTAATTCCATTTAATGAAATTAAATTTAAATGATCTGTCTGACCACCGACATGATCACCCATTTGACTAATACCAGAATCTTTACTATTTGTATCACGATCTAATTTTGTTTCAAAACTATAATTTTGTATTTCAGCTGTTGTTTTACGAAGACTTTTATATACTTCTTCACTATTAATTGGATCGGGATTTTCAATTGATGATTGTCGAGATCGTGGACCTAATTTTTATTGTTTATTAAATGAAAGAAGAAGAAAAAAGTAGACTAAATAAAATCTATAAATTTGACTTGTTTAATTTCTATTTCAAATGAAATAAAAACCTGTTTGACCTTTTTTTTTCAAAATAACTAAAAAAAATCTAATGTACATGTCCAAACCAACATTTCAACACTTAATCGTCGAATAATGTTGGATCCGCAGATTAAGTGTTAAATTGAAATGAAAAGCTACAGTTATCTTTTTTTAACTTATAGCTTATGTTTAAATTGATTTTATATGGTAGTAGCATCTATTCATTATTTGAGCCGTTTATTTTGTAAGTGACCTAAGCCCACTTTCGGTGAAATACCCTAGAACTTTCCATCAGAAATTAAGCTGTTATATGAAAACTGAAATTAAAATACCTTAAATACCCCCAAAACAAAGCCAAATGTAGTTAGGTCATTTTCAACATAAACGGCTCATTTACATAAATGTTATTTGTACTAATTTTTTAAAAATATGTGTAAATGTACAGTATATAAATAATATAAATAATAACGAAATAAATACTTACTAGAGTTATTTTGTAAACTAAATGGACCTTGTTGTGGACTTAGCAAAGGTTTTGGACTTGAACACGATAATGGTGATGATGGACTATTTGTTCCTAAAAGCAAGCCATATTGAATAATTCTCTAATGAGTTTTGCACTACTAACAAACTACGAGTTAACATAATACATATTTAGCTTACACTATTTTTTTTTTTATTTTTTTTTTTTTAAATTACGTATAAGATATTTTCTTTTATTCATGATTTATCTATGATTTACATCTATGGAATTTACAAAAAAAAAAAAAAAAGAGAAAAAAATACCAGGCATTAACAAAAGTTCTCTGGATTTTTGAAAAATAATTTTATGTAAAGGATCAAGAACTCAAATGACTTGGTGGGTAGAGTAGAAAATAGGCAAGATAGACACTAAGAATTTTTTGTGTGGAAACGGAATTTAGAAGACGTACAAATACGATTTACAGTTGCTTGAAGGATTTTTTCGGAGAACTTTTGTTAGTTCCTTTGTATACAAAAATTAAAATTTAAAAGAGAATATAAATAATTAATAAGAAATTAATTATCTACAACATTTGAGATACAAAAAATTTACAAAGATTATATGGAGATTAAAGGTCGATTCACACACATCTGATCAGGTTTAGGGCATGACGTGTGTGAATCGACCTTAACCCTAGGATTGCCTGATCGTATACAAATGTATACATTCGGACTTTGAGGCTTAATTTAAATATGATCCCTTCCAGCTAGGACCTTGAAACTTCACCAATTCCTCCATTGGAGGGTCCTCACTATACACCCTAATTTTCAAAGTCCTAAATCAAAATCGGTAGAACAAAATATCTTTTTTTATGCAAAAACACAAATTTGGCCGTGCGTAGACAAATGTATACCATACATTTTATATGGAAATTTCGAAATTTTTTTTTCAAAAAACGATATTTTAGCATCCCGTGGACCAAAAACCGTAATTTTTTTACCCTAATATTTGTTGAAGTGTCTTCTTTGATCACCCCATGCAATTTTATTGTACTATTTTTAATTTTTTAGATAAAGAGGAAATCAAGCTAAAGAGACGAAAAATTTCCATACATTTGCGAGACCAAACATAAATTTGACCTTAATTTCAACTTCAAAGATCTGTACCTCAGCATCCCGTGGACCAAAAACTAGTTTGTTTATACTAAAAAATTTATCAAAGTGTTCTCTTTATTATTGTCCTCTCCAGTATTGCTGTAGTTTTTTTTAATTTTTTAAGATAAAATACAAAACAACATCAAAAACATGAATGTTTCATACATTCTTCTACATTCATAAAGGCAAAATCTAGTTTTGACTTTGAAGATCCATATCTCAGCATCCTCTGAATCAAAAACTATTATTTTTGGATTAAAATATTGATTGAAGTGTTGCTATTGAGCTATCTTGTAAAGTAATTCGGTAAGTACTATAATTTTCAACCAAAAAGACAAAATACGCGAAAAATTATGAAGATTTTCAACATTTTTAACCTTTTCCATTTTATCTTGAAAACTAGCAAAAATATAGGACTTCAATAGAAAGAACACCAAAGAAAACACTTCAATAAAGATTTCAATATAAAAATATTAGTTTTTGGTTCAAGCGATGCTGATATACAGACCTTCAAAGTCAAATTTAGGTCTTAATTATGTTTGAATTTGTAAATGTATGAAAATTTAACGTTTTTCACTCTGTTTTGCACTTTATCAAGAAAAGTAAATAAAAATAAAAGAAAACTATACACTGCAATTTTAAAGAAGACACTTCAACAAATATGTAAGTCAAAGAATTACGGTTTTTGGTCCACGGGATGCTGAGATACATCTTTTTAAAAAAAAAAAATTTCGAAATTTCCATATAAAATGTATGGTATACATTTGTATACGCACGGCCAAATAAGTGTCTTCACATTTTTTTACATGTTTTTTTACGTATTGCGTCCTTTTCCTCAAAAACTATGATAGTGAGAGGATAACCGAAGAAGACAATTTTAAAGAGAACTCTTCAACAAATATCTGGGTCAAAGAATTACGGTTTTTGGTCCACAGGATGCTGAGATACACCTTTTTGAAAAAAAAAATTTCAAAATTTCCATATAAAATGTATGGTATACATTTGTATACGCACGGCTAAAATTTTGACACTCTCGATCAGGCAATCCTAGGGTTAAAACAAAAAATAATAAAAACAAAATACAAAATTTTAAAAAAAATTGTTTTTCAAAGTATGTATATTAGTTTTCAAAATTGGTTTTCTTTTGCAAATTCTCCTAGAGAATTTCACAAGAATTGACATAGAATCAGATACGTGCCATGTAATCAATGGCCAATAGCAAAATCTTCTTAATTCTTCAGATTTAATAAAAAATTAAACAAAAGGAATTGGAGAAAAATTTTTGAGCGAAATCTTACACAAACAAAAAAAAATTATAATTAAATAAAATTAACTAGCATTTTTAAAATCACACAAATTTTACATTACATTGAAGTTATTGTAATGAGAACTTTATACATTATACATATATAAAGTATAGGTACCAAATCTTCGAAGTAAGATAATCCTTGTAAAAACTAAATTCAAATTTTAAAAAAAAAGGAAAATAAAATTAATGCTTTAAAATTTACATGAAAATATTGAAATTAACGAAAAACAACTTATAAAAAAATTCTTAAACTCGTTTTTAGAATTTTGACAGAGAAATTTATACTTTTGAAACATCTAACACGGATTTAATTAAAGTGAAAGAGGAACTATTTAAAAAAAAATAATAATAAAAGAGGAATCCTTACCAGATGTACTCCTTCTCAAGTGCTGTTGGATTATAGCTTTAGCAGAATCTTGTTGTGTTTTTGGTAGGCACGATAAAAACATTGTCATCTACAGATATTAAGAAAAAACTGTGTTGTAACTTTTATTTTGAAATTAAATTCCTTTTTTTTTTAGACTTACATTAGGCGTATTACAATTATATAATGCAATTAAACATTGTCGTGCTTGTCCACGTAATTCAGCACTTTTTTGATCACCAGCCATTTGAACAATTTTCAAAATAGCTTTATCATACGGATTTTGATTTGGAAAATTAATAGCTGTACAATATGATGTTGCTAAACTTGTTAAAAATTTTAATATTGCTATTTTAGTTTTAATTGGTGGTGTTTGTGCATTATCAATCAATATACGAAATACACATTGCATTTGTAAATCAGTTGGAAAATATTCATGTACTAATTGTAATGTTTTCCATATTTTACCATGCATTGAACCTAATAATTCAGTACCCAATTTTGTAAATAAACGTGTTAATAATATAAATAACCAATCATGTAAATCATTTGAATGTGCGAGGATTAATTCATTAACAGTATCTAAAAATAATGCATAAACTTTTGTGTGCGTATCCATAAACATTTTACGGAATAAATCAAGAACAACCTGAAAAAAAAAAAAAAAAAAAAAAACAGATAAGTTTTGGATGTTAAAATACAATTTTTTTTCGTTTTCTATTTTTTAAATTTGAAAAAAAAAAAAAAAAATCCATACTCGAAGTTGATCTGGTGTTAAAGTTTTCCCATCAGATAAATATTGTGTTAAATTAATTAAACCGTCTTTTCTTTCAGCCCAATGTGTTGATGCACATAATTGTATAATTGTGTCAATATCTTCGATTGGTTGTCTAAAACTATCAAGACGATTTCTTGAACCATTCCATGAATAAGTCTAGTCAAAGAGAGGATAAGCAAAATATATTATTGTTTTCAACATGACAAAATTACTCAAAAGAATCTTACATCTGATCGTCTGAATGAATCAAAACTTCTTTCCGAACAAACTGATGATGCTTCACTTTCATCGGATTCTTCACGTGATATTTTGCGACTTAATCGTGAATAATCTGAAGATAAATCACCGTCTTCGGGAGACTTTAATTAAAAGAAAAAAACATATTCTTAAAATAAAGAATGATAAATATATTTTTTTGTAAACTAACCAATGCATCAGCTAAAGCACTTTCAGCTTCTCTACTTTGTTGAAGAATTTTTTGAGCTAATACAGGTCTAGCTGGATTAATTGGTGGTCGGTCATTTCGACGAGGACTACTTGTATATAAACCACGTTTAGCTCCTCTGGTTATTCAATTTAAAAAAAGATATGAAAATTATTAATTTGAAAATTGAGAAGAAAAAAAAAGTACAAAAATACCTTGTTGGGCTTGTTTCTCTTGAATTTGCTAAAGATCTTGGAATTCCTGATGCTTTTTTAGGAACTGTTCCAGTTGGTCTATACGCATATGTTGATCCATACATTTCTCGTATTTTTGATGAAGGTGATGTACTTCTTGAGGTTGCTAACAAAATAATAATAAAATTTTTAAAATTTTCTGCAAAAAAAAAAATCTCAATCTTTCATTTACGTTGAGATTGTGAAACTTGTCTAGTTGTACGAGGTGCTGTTCTATGTTCTGGTGACGCATGCTGTGATGTACTTGAAGATGTATTGGAAATTTTTTTAGCTCGAGCTAAAGAGGAAAAATTCAATAAAATTACTAATTTTCATGTGAAAATTGAAAGATTTCATCATTTAAAAAAAAAAGAGATTTTATAAATTTTGTTGTTGTTCTAAATTAATCATTATTTAAATAAATTATTAAAACAACATTCATTATTTCCATTACCTTGTTGGGCTACATGCCCTTCTACATTATGGAAAGCAATAAATATTAAATTAAAAAAAAAAAACTTTTTAGATTAGAAATTCTGTGATAAATTTTAAAAATGATAAAGAAGAAAATATTTTCTTTTTTGAAGAATGGAAATATTATGTAAAAGAAATGCACAGAATAAGTATGAAAATGCATATTTATCGCTTCTTTTTCAAACAGTCAATGATAAAAATGGTTAATAACAAACGACAAATTTTGAAAATTCCATGGAAATGTTTACTAAATTTTTTTTTTTAATTTGAGAATTATGCCGTTTTACAAAATTTAAGCTTGCTTACACCACCTTACATGCATACATATAAAACTAGCAAGCATGCAAGCTAAATTTGCAAGCTAGATTACATGCATTTATGAAGTATTGCGGCAAGCTTGATTTCTTGAAAACGGTTTTAATTTTGAAATGTTCATTTATTTGCCGTGCAAAAGCTTTTATAACTACAAAGTGTTTTTAGAAATAAATAAAAATATATGATGCTATATTTTACATGAAATTAAATTTTTTTTCTGAATTTATCGTTTTTAAAATTTGCTATTAACTAATTGTACTTAATTTTTTATTAGAATGAATTCTTTCTTACTTTTATCATAGTTTTCCTTAAATTTTTCACTAATTTTACTATTTTTTTACAAATAATTAACCTTTACTGTGTTTTTCAATTTAAAAAAAAAAAGTAATAAAAAAATTTAGGGATTTTTGTTTTTCAAATGGAGGCGTTCTCAAACCAAAATATTCCGTGAAATCTTCAAAAATTGAGCTGTGATTGACGACTGCCGAGAAATTACTTTTTTTAACATAGAACTTTATAAAGTTTAGACTTTTCTTTGCAAGCATTCATAAGAAAATCTTTATGAGCTTCGGAGATAAGTCGATAGTCAATCTGGATCTCAATGCATAAATTTTTTGTAATTCAAAGAATTTTTTTAAAAATAAAAAACAATATTACATGATAAATAAAATCGTTGTAACTTACGCAATGATGCAATTCCTGATGTAACTTTAAGTCTTGCTAAATTTGAATATTGTGCACGTGCTTTAGCTCTTTGCGCAGCTGCTGCATCAACCGCTGAAATACTTCTAAAACCAGCTGCAAATTTTATCGAAAAGCAAGGTTTTTTTTTTAAATTTTTTAAACATAAAAATAATTATTTTAACGAATAAAAAAAAAAAGAAAAAAAAAAAAAAATGTGAAATTAAGAACAAAATTATGCGCTACAAAAAAATAATAATATGTAATAATCAAATACATAAAATAAAATATGCAATAGAATTTATAGAATTCTCGTTGTTGACTTTAAAATTTAGACAAAAAGACAAAAAGGAAGAAACCTTAAATTGTAAGGATAAAGATCGATTCACGCATATCTGATCCGACACCGATCCAGTTTTTCTCCGTCCGATCAGGTTCAGAAATTTATACATCCGGCCCGGTTCTTGTCACAAATTACATACAAACATGGACGAGGGAGAACCGGATCGGATGTTTGTGAATCGATATTTTACGATAGTGAATTTAATATTAAAATTATTTAGTTCATTGTTTATAAAATCAACAGCGGTTCACAAAATCAAGAAAAAAAATATATTAAACAACAACAAAAAGAAAAATTATTGAAAAAGGAACATAAAAAAAAAATTTAGCAATAAAAAATCTTTTTGTTGAAATTGAAAAACAGGAAAAAAAATTATTATCCAGCAACCTCTTGGAGGAGGCTCTCTTGGAGTAGCAATTGGTATTCCACTACGATTTCTAGTATATGATCTTGGTAAAGATGGTGCTCTTTGAAGTCTTACTGTGTTTGATAAATTTTCTGTACTAATACTTGTAGCTGTTGTTTTTTTTAATTTTATTTTTAAATGATTTTTATAAATTTTAATTTTAAAATTTCACAATTAATTTTAAAAATTTAAAAAAAAAATAGATATTACCCAATAAAGTCCGAAATTGGTATAAACGAAAGGCATAAGAAAGAAAAAAATTTGAAAATTATTTTAGAATATTTACGTTTTTTTTTTTTGTGATTATTTTAAATTTAAAGTCTTAGGAAAATTTTTAGAATTTGCGGTTTTAAATATTTTGGAAAATAATTTTTTTTTTTAATTTTGAAGATTTTTAAAAATTTTTTTTAAATCTTTATGGTCTAGGAGTGGGTGTGAGGTTTGTTCTCGGTGTTGATATGGGAATTCTTGATGATTTAGGAGTTTGTGTTCTTGATGTTGATATTTCATATTCTACTATTTTAAATAATGATCTTGATGATCCACATGTAGGACATGTGTTGGCTGTACGTGGTCGTAGTGGTAAACGAGAAATTCTCATTTTTAATGATCTTGTATGGATTGTTTCTTTTATAATATATAATTTTGGAGTTCTTGATTGAATATTGAACCTTGAAGGTAATGACGAAATTGGTGTTTCTCTTGGCGATGGACAGATTGTTCGTGTTGTTAATCGAGGAATTCTTGTTCTTATTGAATTTTTATAGATTTTTTTTTCATTATTATTCAATTTTGTAGTATTTGATTGCATTATTGGTCTTGAAGGTAATGATGAAGTTTCTTTTACTGTTGATTTTGAAGTCACTTTTGAAACTCTTCCTAAAGATGATACTGAAGCATCTACGTCAAACTTGGGACAGAATTTAGGATTTGTTTCAATAATATTTTTTGGATTTTTTTCTTCAATAATGTTTTTTGGATTTTTAGCAAATCCTCTTGAAAATGATTTAGGAGTTTTAACAACATTTGAAGTTGTTGAAACTGTTGATTTTGAAGTCACTTTTGAAATTCTTCCTAAAGATGATACTGAAGCATCTACGTCAAACTTGGGACAGAATTTAGGATTTGTTTCAATAATATTTTTTGGATTTTTTTCTTCAATAATGTTTTTTGGATTTTTAGCAAATCCTCTTGAAAATGATTTAGGAGTTTTAACAACATTTGAAGTTGTTGGTTTAGCTTTATTCAGTTTTATATTTGAAATTTTCTTTTTTACTTAAATATTTTCAATACGAAAAATAATTATATTAATTTTTGTAAATTCAATAATATTATACTATTCGATTTATGTTTTTAAAAAATTGAAAAGTTCAAGTGTGTAATATGAAAATGAAAATTAAAAGGCTTAAAAATGAAAATATTACCTGATGGATTTGTTGTAGCGGGACTTCGTAAACCGCCTGACTGTCTTCTTTCTGTAATATTAAAGTTAGAATGGAAAAACACAAAGCAAACGCATTAGTTCAAAACAAAGAAAAAACACAAATAAATTTAGGTTTTATTACACTGTTTACTATTATTTCAGAATTTTTTTTTTTTTTTCAAACCGAACTACTATATGTATATCTTCCCAATAGATTGGAATGACCTATTGAGAAGAAAATATCATATGGAAATGCGGCAGTTAAAGTGCTACAAAATATTTTATTAAAATTCTGAAATAATTGAATTTTTTGCAGTTAAAGTTCTATACTAAAATAATATTAAAATTTGTTATTTTTGGAAGGGATTGGTGATGGTTTATTGGTTGGAAGGAATTTGAAAATACACATTTTTTTTTTTAAATAGGAATTTGAAAGGATTTTTTATCATGTTAATATTATTTTAGAAATTATTCCCTCTTGTAAACATAAAAAAAACAACAACAAACAATTTATAAATTCTAATGAACAATTTGTAACATGCAAAAAATAGCTTAGCCCTTTATTATTATTATATTTTATGACGTTGGATGATTTTATGGAAGAAAAAAATATTATTAAAATAAAATAGTACCGATAATTTGAAAATTAATTCAACTTTTCAACGATTTCCATAGAACATATACATATGTAATGAATAAAATCTATAAATTAGGAATTTAAAAAAGGAAATTAAATTGAATTAAAAATTATAGTTCAAATTTACATTTAATATGACAAAATTAGAAAGAAAGAAAAAGAAGAAAAAAAAACAAATCCGATTAATACACCAACCAACCAACAAAACACATACTTATAATCCCAGATGACATTGAATTTAAACTTGAATTACTGCCACGTAAACTTGTATTTATTGATATTGTACCATTTGATTCTGATTGTGGAATATCCCTTTCACGATCAAGAGCCCTTTGTGCAGCAGCATCTAATGCAATATATAAATTATCTGCTAAATCTGGAAAATGTTGTCGGTAAGCCCAAAAAGCCCTGTAGAAAAAATAATTTAAATTTTTAATAAATTTTTTTTTTATTTATAAATTATTTTCATTATAAAAATAATTCAAAATTTTTCATTCTACCTTCTACTATAACGTCTTGCATCACAATCAGCATCTTGTATTCCTTTCTTTAATGCATCTTTTAATATTATTGCATGTTTTTCTAATGATCTAGTTGTCCATTCATCAAATATTAAACTTAATATTTCACACAATGTTGATCTAATATCTCTTGATTTTGATTGAATTAAATTTGATGTTATTATTGGTATTAATTTTGATGCATGAGTGTTTTTAATAACATATTTTAATGCTATTATACCAGCTGATGATATAATTTTAGCTGAATTTTGAATTAAATTAATTAATTCTTGAAATATATAAATGCAAAATTGATCAAATTTATTTCCTAGTACTTTACTCATGTATGCTATTGTTATACAAGCTTCACGTATAACCTAAAAACAGTTTTGACGAAAAAATTGTAGAAAAAAAAAAATTTATCAAAATTAAATTTTAATGTAAAAAAAAATAATAATAATTTACCTGAGATCGTAATTCTTTCAGAATGTCTAGGAATGCTATAGAAAGGTCCTTAAGGCTAGCTTGAAATGATGGTTGATTTTGAACATTTTGCAATAAAAGTGATCGAATTTTTTTCAGCTGTAAAATTTTTTTTATTAATTTTTTTTTCAAAATTTTTATTTTTTTTTTTTTTTTTTTTTTTTTTAGAAATAAAAACTTACAGCATCAACTCGTTTTTCCCAGTCCATATTTTTATCTCCAATAATTGTACTAATCGTTTTCCAATGTTCTTCTACATCTCTTTGATGAAATATTGTTATTTGTGGTACCATGTCAAAAGAGTGTTCGAACACTTCCCATGTTACTGCACCTGCATCTCCTATAATTGAAAAAAAAATTAAAAAATGACTCTTTTTCAAATAAAATAAAAGAATAAAAGTTTACCTTGCGGTATCGAATTAATATCAAGTTGTTGAGGTTTTCTTAAATTAGCTGATATATTCTTTCTACCTAATCTTGTTGGCCGTTGTGGTACGGCTGATGCAGCTGCATCTAATTCATCTGAATGCATGTTATTTGTTAATGCTGAAGGCAATAATTCTCCTTTATTTTTTAATTCTTCGAATTTTTTATCAAGTATTAATAATTTTGCACTTGGTACTTCTTTTTTTCTTAAATCTGATCTCAAACGTTCCCCTTATAAATTTAATAAAAAGGAAAAAAAACGAAAAAAAAATTCAATTTTTAGAATTACATATTTAAGTTTATTAGTGAATTTAAATTTGAATTAAACATCAATGGAAACACTCACCTACGTGCCTATAAATTTCTACTAAAGTTGAAATAGCCGCATCACGAACTGTTGAAGTAGGATCACTTAAAAGGTTGCATATAGGTTGAATATAAGCTTTTAATGACAACTGGCCATTACTACTATGTTTACTGAAAATAACAGATTACAACAATATTCAATATTAAGAAAGAATAGACAATTTAAAAAAATTAAAAAGTAAATAAATAAAGAATAACTTACTGATTTAATGCATTTACTATTGTTTGAAGAAATTCTTCACGTACTTTCGAATTTTTATGTTTAAAACATGATGTTAATTTATCAATTAATTGTTGAGGTGTTAAAACTCTTTCATCCATTAATGTTGTTAAAAGAGTTTGAGCTCTTTCACGTACTGTATCTTTACTATCACCTAATCTATCGACAACATGAGGAAGGACTGTTGATGTATACGCATTAAAATCTGGTCCAAGACGTTTAATAAGTTCAGTGAATGCTTCAATGGCCTTTTGTGCTATCTAAAAATTTTTAAAATTTTAAAGAAAAAAAATATATAAAGTCAATAAATTTCTACTTTTATTTTTAATTATATTTTAAAGATAAAAATTTTAATATCCAGAAAATTTTGATAACCTAAAAAAACATGATATAAAACTTGAACTGCAATGAAAACTGCAATCAAAATATTTTAATGCAAAAATTTTTAATATCCTCTGATTCATTTCAAAACAATTAATGTCTTTCATATCTTACATCGGATGAACTTTTTTTCTTTTTTTTAAAATTTAAGTTCTAATACACACATGAAGTACTGTACTCTTGCATGGAAAGTGTATTCAATTTAAAAATAGTAAAAAATAAAAAAAATAAAAAATGTGTGTAAAAAAAACGTTCTAGTTGAAGATGGTTGAAGGCATAATTTTCCTTATTAATCATCATCACCATCATCGTCATTATAGGCAATGAAAAATGATTTTTCTTGAAAATTTTATTTTTTTTAGGAAATTCTTTTTTTTAATGAGAATAATTCTTATTATAAATAAATACTTCACATAATAAGAACAGTCATAGTTGAAAATTTTAGTCTGAAGTGTTATGGAATTAAAATTACTAACAGACAAGATTATGATTTAAGATTCAGTATAATTTTGAAAAATACACATACGTATGTAATATAGATTTTTTGAACGCGTTGTTATTAATGTTTAAAAATTAAAGATAAACTTTAAATGATATCTAATGTTAAAAAAAAAATGTATAAAAAGATGAAAAAAAAAAACAAATGAGTGAATGAATGGAAAAAAATGCCAACCCTTAATTTTTTTTAAATTCTTGTCATCACATTCGTAATGTTCGATTTTTTTTTTCTTAAAGAATACTTTTTTTTTTCTTCTCAAATTCTACTTCTGTACCTACATACATACATATACGTAAGATTTCAATTTTATGCTTCATTAATTTTAATAAACATACATACATATATGTATATAAATTCGTTTTTCTGTTTATTTTGCTATACCGTTTATGATTTTCATTTATCTTAGATATTTTCAATAACAGAAAATTCTTTTTTTAAAATGCAAAATGCAGATATTTTTAAATTAAAGTAAATTGGTTGACCAAACCTTAATAATTTTATTTAAAAATAAAAAACAGGAGAAGAACAAAACAATGAATGATGATAGTCATGTATATACTTTGGCATAACTAATTATCTTTTCCATTCAGTGTATGTACATACATATGTATGAAGTTATATTTTTTGCTAGAAAAATTACAATATTTTTTTGAATATATTATGACTGACACAATTATTGAAACTGAAACCGATAAAAGGCGTAGCTACATTCAATATTTGCCTAATAAAATTAATTCACAGGTTTGGTAAAAGAAAACACAAAAAAATCAACAACAAAAAAAAACTTGTGTGCGTAAAATTAATTGGAGAATTTGGTCCCTTGATGTTGAGAGAAAGACTTACAAAATATGAGCAAGTATATTTTTCTTTTATAAACTAATTCCAATTAAATCTGGAATATTTGTAGATTCCTCATCTAAAGTTACTAGGAAAAAGTGAAAAAAAATTTAAAAAAGGCTAAAATCGAAAATGTGTATATATTCAAGACCTGCACTTATTCTAAAATTTTTCCATCATTTCGATATTTTTCGAATTTCATTTGATTCAATAATTTTTTAAATTGATGTGTTAATTTCCATATAATGATAATGATAATAAAATTTATTTAAATGAATTCTATTAAAATTAATTAATATGCTAAACGCATTCATCGATTCTGTTAAAAGTAATTTCAAAAGAAATACAAATACTGTTCTGTTTAATATTCAAGTACAATACAAGTAAGTATATAGCACATACATATATGTATTAATCAATCAAAATACAAAAATATCTTTTATTGTCTTTAAAAAGTTTTTTATTCTCATGCTTCCATGCTAATGATTTCTGCAAAAGCATAATAATGTCATTTTATGGAATGAATAGTTTATGATTTTTTTTTTAAAACTCATTCACGCAGAATAACGAATCGGATTCATATTGTACATTATTGAGAACAAAATGTATAATACATTAACGTGTCATATACTTTTGCATGAATCACAATCCTATTTCGTGCAAGGGATTCGTATTCATATTAAAAGTAATCCTAAAATTTAGGACTATGACCGGTCGATGTAAAATATCTGACCGGCCGGGCTATGAAATAAAAAGTTTTGCCATAATCCATATTTGGAACAAGCAACGGCTGAATACTGGAATTTTAAAAATTATGTAAAGTTCCAAAATTCAGTAGTTTATGGGTAAGATTTTAGATTTTATTTTAGTACTATTATAGATAGTCAAAAAATAGAGAAATTTTATTCAGTTCATGTGAATAAAGAATCTGAAAGAGGAAAAAAAATGAAAAAACAACCTACGTTTTAAAAATAAAGAAAAATGCTAATATTTATATTTAGTGTACATAAAAACTACGGTTGATTCATTGAATCGTGATGTCATCGCGTTCAAATAAAATATTATGAAGTTGATATTTTAAGATTATACGATGAGAATATTATTCTCACATGTATTAAATAACCGTTTAGTGTATTTGTACATATAAGCTTATAATAATATTTTAACTATGGCTTTTAATTAAAGAATACTTAAATTAAAATGAAAAAAAACAAATCTATTAAGATTTTTTTTTTTTTTTTAAACAGCTTTTTCAAGTTAAAAATCATATTTTTATATTTTAAAATTCTATTCATTCTATCAAATTTTAGATATTTTTCGAAATTATTATCTCTAATAAGGCGAAATTGAACTGAATAAAATTTTATTATTTTTAAAATACATACCAAGAGACTTTTATTTTTATTTGAAAAAAAAAAAAAAACACTATGTACTTTAAGAAATGTTTTCAATTCTATTAGTCTAGGGAAAATAAACGAACAAATTTACATATTTTTTTTTTCTTTTTAGCTTCAATTTAAAAAAAAACACACCTATTTTATCATGTTACAATAATGACATCATCATCGTGTCTCATATTGTTTTGATTTTGCATTTATTACATACCTAATTTATTTAAGTATCTTTTGATTACTCAATCAATTTAAAATCTTTCAGTAATTATAGTTTATAAAAATGTTTACATTTCACTTCACATTTCTGTTTCTCTTTAGAAATTGAAAACAAACAAAAAAATCACAAAATGTATGTAATTTTTTGAATTATTTCTGTAAAAATTTTTTAATTTATTTTTTTGAGAAATAAAATAAACCACGAATAAAATTTACATACATCGGAACAACTAAGATTGTAACTAAAAAAAAATCTTGAAATTTTGATTGGATAGGTGCTAGTAAATATAGAAAGATTAATAAATAATATGGTTAAGCGTAGGTAATAACAAAAACATTGAATAATAAATAAAGTAAAATCATGTTTTTTTTTAAATTATATTTTGTACAGCTAAGGACAATTAATTAGGAACACCCAAGTATGTATAAAAATTATTTTATTATGTGTGTGATATATATATTAATCATAAAATACCTCCTCAGAGTATGTACCTTAAAGTGGAAATTTTTTCCCAATTCTAAAGGACGGTTTCAAATTGATAATTTTTGGTAAGATTGGTTAAAGCTTGTACAATAATTTAACCCTTTTAAAAATGAACTTGAAAAGATCATTTAAATTTCATAAAAAAATAATAAGATGTGACCAGAAATATGAAAACAAGAAAAGACAATTATGATATATGGTAAAGTGGGCCAAATTATGGTGAAGGAGCAAAACTGTAAAAATTTCAAATGATATCAAGTACCTACAGTGAAATAAATTATAAAAGGTATCAAAAAAAAAAAAAAAAAAAAAAAAAAAAAAAAAAAAAAAAAAAAAAAAAAAAAAAAAAAAAAAAAAAAAAAAAAAAATTACTTTTCTATTTAATTGGCCGTGGCTGTATACGTAATAAAAACAAAAAACAAAATCACTATGAATCACACCTACGCTTTTTTTTAAAAAAAAAAAAAAAAAAAAACGAGCAAAATATGAAGCATTAAAAAAAAACTTCAACATTGCCACTTTTGTAAATTTTTTTGTTAATGAAATTATTGTACATTGTACATATATTTACATACATATACAGTCAAAGTCCTCTAACTCGAAATCTCTATAACTCGGATTTTCCTTTAACTCGAATTTTTTAGGCCTTTTTTTGCGCTCCCTTCAAATTTCTATAGAAAAAATATCCTCTAAGTCGAAATTCCTCTAAGACGAAAATTCCTCTAAGTCAACATTTTTTTCAACGTTCTAGAGACCTGTAATTTCTCTAACTCGAAATTATGCACAGCAAAAAATTGTAAGACAAAAATAAAAAAGGCTTCTATTTTATTTTTGTGTACACATTTCCTATTGTTCTAATATTTTTTTTCAAAACACAAAAAAATAAGAAAATGTTCTCTTTCATATTTTATAAATATTTTCAAGTATGTATCATTTAAATATATTTTTAAGATTTTTAAATAATAAATTACATCTAATATAATGGAATTCCTATCCTTTTATTTCTAACAAAATCTTTACTTTTGTTATATGCAAATCCTTTAAATAAGGCGACACGTAGTTTTTTTTAATATACACAGTCCAAAACATAATTCAATATATTGATAAAGAAAATATAGTTATTTCCTTTTAAACGATATTTAGTATATGTATTTAGGATCGACAAACTATAATTGCATCATTAAAGAAAAACGGACACAAGAGCGGTGGAAAGAAAGGTTAAATACGAGTATGTAGAGTTTATTAATAATAAGTTTAAAAAGAAAAGAAAAAAATATTTTAAAATTTTTCAACCTATAAAATTAGCAAATTCTATACATATTCAGATATGTATGTGTTTCTTATATTATGTAGTTAGCAAAAAAATTAATATTTTTTTCCAATCTCTATAACTCGAATTTCTTCTAAAATCCCTTTAACTCGAAATTATTTTGATGGCAGTTGACGATTCGACTTAGAGGAATTTGACTGTACATACATATACATACATATGTAAGCATATTATTCTCACAGTAAAAATTGAGAATGGAATAAAATTATATTGAAAAATTAAAGTGAATTAAAAATCAACTATCTCTATTGAGATAACTTAATTGTTTAATCATTTAAAGTATCTTTAATTTGTGTCGGTTTATTTTTAATATGAAAATTTTCATAGAATTTAAATAGCAACTTTTTTTTCTTAACACAGGTAAAAAAAAATAAATAATAAAATCGGAAATAAAAAGGATACTATATTTATTATATTATTTTGGCAGCTGTTTTCTAAATACATATTACAGTCTCTGTATGAAGTCTAAAATATGTATGGCCTATTTTACACGATACAATTGTCGAATGCGACTCTAACTTGTAGGAGAGAAGAGTGAAGAGTCCCAAGACTCACCCCCGAATTAAAGTAAACAAATACAAAAAAATTCTGGGATTCTGGAATATAGTAATTTAAAAAATAAATTAAATTAATTATGGTATCAGATTTTCATTTTTCATGATTCTGTCTGGAAATTTTCAATGGAAAGAATATACAAACGGGGGTCTGGGATGAGATCAACAGGGTAGGTAGGTAGGTACTGACTGTCTGTGGAAAGCTATGCTTGAACATAAGCCAGCAATTGCAATTATTGAGTTCTTGTTCAAGTGATTCCTTCACCTCCTCGTTGTAAAATGTTGTTAGCCCCTGGAAAATGGCTTAGCTAGGCAAAACACGGATAGTGCCAAGGAGATAGAATACTCAAACATATTATAGAAATGTTAAATCGTTTTCTTTTATTTAATTCGAAATTGGTAAAGGTTTTTATACATTGCATGATTAATGGGCACTATCCGACAGTTTTTTCTAAAAATTTTAATTTTAGAGTGTCATAGCTTGACAGTCATGTGGAGGCATTTTGGTAAGAACAAAACGTAGAATTTTAATTTAATCTACTTAAATTTTGGGCGTAAATCTAAGAATAAAAAAAAATTTAATGTAGAACGTAAAAACCGGTTTTATATGGAAAAGAAGTAGGAAGTATGCGGTGGGAAGTCACTCACAGGTTAATCAATCTTTTTCTTCGATCACGGCTGTTCCTTTTTGTGCTATATTGGTTACTTTGATATTTTTTTCATATTATCGCAATTTCTTCAGTTAACCATATGAGTATATGACCTTATTACCAAACAAATTACCAAGCAAGAAATAAGTATAAAAGAAAATGAAGAGAATTTTAGATAGGGTAAAAAAGTGACCATGTAAACGTACGTACGTCATTTTCGTAATTTATCAAAGCGTAATGGATGATAAGGTCGTGCAAAAAACCGTACGTATAAACCCGGTCTAGTTGGAGGTAAAAAAAAAATTAATTTTCAGTGTAGTGTTACCAGAAGAAAGACTCACTCAGACAACATTTAAAAAAAACCTAAATGCTAAGTAATATTAGTTGAAGCTTTATTAAAAAAATGAACTAACAACATTTTTTATTCATCGGATAAATTAAAATGTCTAAAAAATTATTAAAAATTCGTAAGAGTTACACAAACAAGATAGCAGAGCAAGATAGAAGAAAAAAAAATAAATATAAAAAATGAAAACACCTACTTTTAATAAAATAAATTCAAAACTAAAGTAAAACAATTTTTTTTTTATTAAAAGCAAAAAATTATAAGAAGGTATCTATGAGAAGAAAATAAATATAAAATGTTATTAGAAAAGACAAACAAGTAACAAGACTCTCCTCCTGTATTACCAAATTTGAACAAAGCAAGTTTCATTATAAAATTATTATTTTCCTCTCCTAAGTATGTTCAAATGCATTTTTTTTTATACACATATGAGCGATTATTTTTTTTTCTTTTAATATTTCTCTTTACAGACACTTGGAACTTTTGCAATAGAAAAAAAAGGTTGAAACAACAGAATAAAAAAAGGAAAAAATATTAATTTAAATCTTTCGTTTTTTTTGTGCATATTATTAAATTTTCCTTATTCATCGAATTGTATAAATGTATAGATTTTTTTTCTTTTTCATTTCAACGACATAATGTATAAATAGCTAAGAAAAATATCGACCAAACTTATAATACACGTAATTAGGGACGTCACGATACCAACGATACTATCGAGGTATCGATACTTTTCATCCGATACCACGATACCAAGTACTCGATACTCTCTCTCCGATACTTTTGGGTCGATACCGATACCCGATACTAACAGGTTATTTGCTTATATTATAGCCTGGGGAAAAGTGAGAAAGAATATAATTTTACCTCTTTTTTCAAGTAGCGTGGCGTCACCTTCATTTTTATCTTTGTTTATTATAATAATATTCTTCAAACATTAGAATAAATTACTTTTATAAACAAAAACAAATAATATTTTCAATTTTTAATTATTCTTTTTTGACATTTATGGTTTTTTTAAATTTTTTAGTATGGGATTTTAATTTTTATATAGGCCGATATTATCGGGTATCGATGCTTTTGTCTCGATACTATCGAGGTATCGATAGGGACGTCAAAATTTTAAAAAGTATCGATACTGGATATCGGTATCGGATCTATAGTATCGATACCTCGATAGTATCGTTGGTATCGTGACGTCCCTAGGTATCCATACCATAGATCCGATACCGATACCCAGTATCGATACTTTTTAAAATGTTGACGTCCCTACATGTAATTAAATATACGTAATGAATGAACATGTTACATATCTAGTCTTTTTTTTAAAAAAAAATTTTTTTCGCTTTTCGATTAAATACAAAATTGTAATAATTTTTGTAGCGTTGAAAAAAAAAAAAAAAAACAAGGGAGAAAACTGATTGGACACGTCTAATATATTAGAAAAATATCGTATTCCAGGTGTAGCTCATATAAACATTCATAATACTTTCTAGATTTAAAAAAAAAAAATTGTAATAATTAAAAAATAAATATAAAACTTACTTTATAGTGACTTCCAGTTAGCCATGGAATTAAACTATCAATAAGCATTCCTAAATCGCTACATTGTAACGTATTTGTCTCATCACTTAAATATAGCACTAAATCATCTGCCAGTATTGCTTTACCTCTCATATCTGATTTTGACATGGATGCAATAAAATCATCTAAATTTTCTGGTTTTCTGTATGCCATATTTGTATTTTTGTACATGTAAACCAATTTCCTTTTTTACCAGTTATTGTTTTTATTTTTTTAAATTGTTATCTGTATTAAACTGTAAGTTTATAATTATTTTTATTTCACTTGATTTTGATTTATAGTCTATCTCGAATTCAATGTATATGTAATTATGAGAAATTTAATTTTTTTTTTTTTTTTTATAAATTAATTAACTGTAATGTAGTATCGTTATATTTTTATTATTAGTTTTCCAATTCAAACAAAAATAATAGGATTAAATAAATAAGGAGCATATATTTTTTTGTTAAGCTGAAAACTTCAATACGAGCGTTACGTTTATATGTACACATTAACAAAAAAAAAAATAATATTATGTATGTTCGTAAAAACACCTGTAAGGAGAGACAAAAAGAAAATTTATTAAAGTGAATTTTAATAATAAAAATTTTTAGATAAAAATTTAAGATTATGTTGATAAAAATTTAAAGTTTCACAATCAAGCAATCATCATAAGATCATTTTGTACTGAGAAATATAATAACCTTAAGATTTAAGATTGTATATAAAGAATTGTTTCGATGACTACATTTGAGCCGTTCATTTTGAAAGTGACCTAAGTCCTCATTTAGTGAAAAAAGAGCTAAGGTGAATTTCAGATGAAGATTGTATAGGAAATGAAAAACCTTAAATACTCCAAAACAAAACCGAATTGACTTAGGTCATTTTCAAAATAAACGATTAATATGTATAATGGACCTATCTCACTTCTATTGAAAGCGCCAAGACTATTCTTTGAAACTCTAGGACATTCTTTACCACGTTAATAATCATAGTTCACATCATAGTTTTGATATCTTAATAATTCTTATAAATTTGTTATATTATACTTATTTCACAACTATGTTTATCTACCAACACATCATTACCGTTCATGGAAACCACCTGATGCAGCTTAAATTACAAAATACAGTATCGGTATGAACGTGTTAATTAGCTAGATTATTGAGATTATTTTCTCGTAAAAAAAAAATTCAGAAGACCTATACAATCAATATTATCATTTCTCAAAGGAAGAACAAATCATATAGACGGTGGGGAGCCGGATCGGATGTGTGTGAAACGACCTTAAGGGAAAATTTCGATTTTTTTAAAGCATATGAATAAAAAAAATTTGAACAAAAGAAAATTTAGATACGATTTATTTTAATGCGGAATTTCTGAATATTTTTATGAAACATTTTATTATTGTAAATCGTATTTCACCATTTTTTGAATAGGCGACATATAAATATTACATTATTACTTTCTATAGCTACCAGTATAACAAATATGAAACAAAATATGTAGTACAATATAATAACTTAGCCGTCAACTAGTCTACAAAGTTAAGGTGAAACACTGAAAACTTGCCAATAATTTTGGTAGATTTTATATGAAAAATACATTAAAAAATGCTAGTATATGGTAGATATATGTACATATATATCTACAAAATAGTGGTTAAATAGGTCTAAATATATGTATATAAGATATATAAAACAGGTAATGTACATATATAGGTACTTTCAATATATTATCATCATTAAACAATACACTATAGCAAGTTGATATTTCTGTTAGTCAAGTCTTTACAAAAAAACCACATCAATGTAAAACATGACATAAAACTTCTTGATTAAATTATCATAGACGGATATATAATACGTGAGTATTTTGCAATATAATAAAGTATTAACAACACTGCACATATTCATTTTCTTTTTTTTTACAAAAAATAAAATGTTTTAATGATTTGAGACAAAAACAAGAAGAAAAAAAATTAATGTTTAAATAGCAATATTTCATATCGATATGTAGAACCTTATCAATCGGCTTTTTTTTCTTTTTCTAATAAAACTATGGAACACAGGTCATACAACAATGATAAACACATGTCACATGTGTACATACATATTTTCAATGTTCCTTAATCCTTGGTCACTACTATTCACATACTTAAACATGAACGTTTAGAAACAGGTCTGATTTTTATTTAATTTGTGAAAATATTATTTATCGAATTTTTTAGAGAAAACATGTGGGAGATTCTCTGAAAAGTGAAATTTTTTTATTTTTTTATTACTAAAATAAAATTTTTTTTCCAACCGTGAAAAATTTATGACCAGACTTCACCTAGTATGCATGTCTCGTTCTGGTATGATACTTAACCTAACATATGCATGCATGTCCGGTGCGTTAACTCTAATAAATAAATACAACTTTGTTAAGGCGTCCGACGAAAAATTCCCTAATTATTTTATAATCACCCAATTGTACTGTACAATGTTAAAAAAAAAATTATTAAATAGTTCGCAATCTTCAAAGCCATTGAAATTACACAAGTACCTACATATGTCTCATGCGTTACCATCAAATTTTTTTCGAATTACAGGTAATTAGGTATACCTTAAAAGTAGTCCAACGAATCCTTTTCTTAATAGTGTTTTATTAAATAAGTATTAAAAACTATTAAGGAAAATTTTGAAGAAGAAAAGTTTATTTTTTTTTTAATTTAACTTCTTAAATTCAGTTTAAAACTCGCATGATCTCCCTTGAGCCAATCAGAGAATCGCAAATATATATCGACGAAAGTTGTTCAAAATTTATTCCCTAGCGTAATTAATTTAATCTTTTATTACTAATTTTCTAATATATTTATTTTAAAAAAAAGTATTTAAGTAATAATTAAAAACAAATATCTAATTTTTATGAAAATTTATCAAATTAAGAGAAAATAAAAAAATGGGAGTCTTTGTTGCTTCAACCCCAAAATGGCAAATTTAGAAATTTATTTCTTATTTAGATAAATTCAACTTTAAAAATAACAAAAAATCTTATTTAAGATGTTAAAATATTAAAAAAATGTAATGTTGACTATAATTTAAAAAATAAAAATTAACAAAAAAAACTTTTAGGTACTTACGAATAATTAAATAATTAATTGTATAACTTAACACGTCTGAAGTGTACAAAGTTCAATTCAAAATTATAATGAAATGAATACGACAGAAATTCTAAAATTTTAAAAAATGATGTGTTCAATGAAAAACAAGAAAAAAACGTAAAATAATTAAATGTCCCAGGATCACTTTTCATTGTCATTGATGCTGTCAATATAAGAAATTTAAATTTTTCCTTACGCGTTTCTATACTTTATTTATTAATAGAAAATTCCGGTAGTTTTTTAAATTAATTAAATATTTATATGATAACTTAACACGTCTGAGGTATATAAAGTTCAATTCAAAATTATAATGAAATGAATACGACAGAAATTCTAAAATTTGAAAAAATGATGTGTTCAATAAAAAAAAAACGTAAAATAATTAAATGCCCCAGGATCACTTTTCATTGTCATTGATGCTGTCAATATAAGAAAATTAAATTTTTCCTTACGCCTTGCTATACTTTTCTTTATTAATTAAAAATTTTGGTTGTTTTTTAATATTAAAAGTCACAGATATGCGTTTTTTTTTTTTCGAAAATGTAAAAATTCTTGTCAGTAATACCACAAATGTGCATCACTTTTGCTTGTCATTCTAAGCTGATTCTGAACAACAGCTCGAAAAAATGCATTAAAAAATTTAATTTTAGATGCTACGCCTGAACATTGCCTAAGAGAATTTTTCGAAGTGAATAGGCTAATTCAATGCAAACGTTCAGAATTATCGAACATAATAAAAAATATCAGTAGCAATGCAGCACTTCAGGATCTTAGAACTTTTCGAAAAAAACCCTATTTGTTTTTATACTTAAAATATTCCAGCAGCATTGGATTTTTTTTTAAAATAATAATAGAATGAGTATATTATATTTTCATTTTCATTTATATTGAAGCTTGTTCAATTAAATTCTCTAAATTATACGTTCCCAAAATACAAGCTGTCTCTATATGTTACAATTTTTCTTCAAAATATTATGTTTTTAAAAATTACATTTGTTAAATATGAAATTAATACAATTTCAAATCATATAAATAAATTCAAAACTTATTGAATCCTTCACCGTCTTTCAGAAATCCCAATAACATAAAAAAGACTATAGTTGCTTTGAAAGGTTTCTATATCATCAATACTATAATCAATTACAATACATACTGGTCTCACATATGATACCTTCATCAAAGTCAGTGTATCATTTATTTGAATTATGATTTTTAAGTATTCAAATAAATCAATGAGACTACATACAGGATTTTATTTCAATTTCTATCAAACAAAATCTTTGTATCAAAATTTGCCGATATTTTAAAGTTGAAAGGTAGGCAACAATATAAAGGATAAAAATTGAAATTTTGTTATTTTGAAAAATTCTATTTAAAAAAAATCTTTTGAATTTAATTTTAGAAAAAAAAAATGAAGAAAAAATGTTTACTTAAAACTTACAAGTAATGATATTCAAAAAATATATAGGTACAAAATGTACTGCAAGAAACACAAAAGGTTCAAAAAAATTATTATAAATTATTTGACAGCATTATAGCATATATATGTATATGTAATTACATATGTGTATGTATATATATATATCATATATGAAAATTATTGTGTTAAATTAAAAAAAAATAAATAAAAAAAGTCAGAAACATATATTAAGTCATTCCTACAAAATAATTAGATACTTATTATAGAAAAAAAATGTAAAGCTTATGGTAACCCACCTCAAAATTATAATTCGTCCTTTTATGTAAGTGTACATAATGTATATATATTTTTACGACACATTCTCACATTATTAAATTTTAGTTCAATTTTTACTTTTTTTTTAAAGAAATGAATTAAATAAAATTTTTAAAGTATGTATATCTCTCCAAGAACTAACATTCCAATATCTAACGCAATTTTAATTTTTTTTTAACACCAACACATTGTATGTATATACATATATATATAGTATATATATATTTATATTCCAGCAATAAAATATATACAATTTAAAATTTAGATACACATATGCACATATGGCTATATGTGTTGTATACATATAAATATGCAACTCATACATATACATATATGAAAAATTTTCCTTAAATGAAAATCTTTTCTATTTTTCTAGATTGTTTTTATTTTTTTATATTTATTTTGTTATTTTATACAATTTATCAAATTTTATTATGAAGAAATTTGTATTAAGGATAATATTATGTAGAAACGAATAGAAACATTTTTTTTTTTCACCACATAGTTTTTTTTTCTCCACACAGGGGTTTCGGTAACTTTTTTTTTTTTTGATTCACTAGCAATGTTTCAAAAAATATTTGATGTGCACAAAATAATTACAAAAATTTCGAATCATATTTTTTTGAGATAAACAAGATAAAAAACCATCACTTATCTTTTTATATTGAAAGAACGAAAATAATAAGAAAAATAAGAGAACTTCTATAATAAAAAAAATTATTATGCACTAGAAATATATAAATATACAGAATGAAAAGAATTCTTTCTTTGCAATTTGTATTAACTCACCTCCATTAGCCGTCATTTTGAAAACTTGAATTGAATATTATTTCGCTCGTTTTGTTCTTCGTCGGAATAGTATACTGTATAGTAAAGTACGGCAGAAAAAAAATTCTGACCATATTACCACATAAAATAAATAAAAATTTCCTGAATCGATTTTTTCGTTTTTGTAACAATTGTTGCTATTTAAAAGGTATCGAATGTAATTGTCATTTTATTATAAATAAATAACTCCAAATATTTCAAAAAGGAACTTGCTTGTTATGAGTCAAAATCATATAAATAAAACGACATCTAAAATTTTTAGGTCTTTAAAAAAAAAAAAAAAAGAAAAAAATCGATTAATCAATGACAGTCAAATAATCATTCAAGAAAAGTAGTCAACATTTTAATTTGCTTTAATTATTATTTTACAATTACATATTTCATTATTAATTTAAAGGTACAAGGTACAATACAGTAATGCTAATCAAAAACTGTAAAATAAATGTGTAGAATTATTTAGAAAGCTGGTAATGCTGTACTGGCGAATTTTACGATTCACAGATTAATGTTTTTGCAGTGATCAGTGATGCCACTAGAAAATTTCAAAGCAAACCAGTCTCTACGTTAAAAACAACCAAAATTGTCAGAGCGGACCAAATTTAAATAAAAATACAATTTTTTCAGCATTTTGTTATATAAAAATATAAAATTAGCTATGAGGTAAACATAATAAATTAAAATCAAAATTACATTCATAAATCTGCCAGCCTATCATCGCACATGAACACATTAGGTGGTTATAACAACGGACGCAAACCGGTTTTAAAACCTGTATTTACAACTGCTCAAATTACATCTGAAGGTGGCACGACCAGTTGTAACGAGAGTGTGTACATTACATCCGTGAAACTAAAATTATTTTAGATGATTTTTTATAATACCAAGTTAAAAAAAATTATACTATTATTGTTACTCCCAGTCCCAGCGCAAAATAACCGGTTTAACAAAGTAATATTCCCAAGTGAAGAAGCAAGAACTTTTCGAAAATAAAAAGTATTATGGAACCAAAACCCAGTGTTGTTAGATCCTCAGATTTTTCCCTTTTTTTGGAATTGGGAAAAAAGTAAAAGGGAAAAATTATTCCTGCTTGAACGAAATCGTGAAAAAATCACGAGGGATAAAAATTCTCAAAATTGTATAAAATACTTTCTTGTATTTTATACCACGATTCACGTATTGTGAAAAATTAGCATACATTTAAAATATAAGTTTTATTTTATTCATACTTATTAAATTTTATGTGTAAAATTTTGAAAATTGTTTCTCCATTGCTGCCATCTGGTGTTGTTTTTATCACGTGTAACTTCTATAACGAATTTTGAGTTAAGTGAAATTTTAGCAAAGTTCTTCACTATTTTGCCTCGCAAGCACGCTGCTCAAGCTTTAGGAATACGCTACATCTCTCAATGAAGTTTTGCTTTTGACATTTGTTATTTAAGTAACTTGCTTATATGTAGCTTTGTGTTCCTTCATTTTTTCCAAATAAGTGTGCAATTAATATATTATATGTTTTATGTAATACATATATAATTACTTGTGATTTTCTCATGTCAGCTATGGTAAATGTGAATGATTCTGATAAACCAACAGTGAAAGTGTAATAAATAAATATAAATCTACTTTAAAACATATAGAAAATGAAAAAGCGAGGAAAAGTACACCATCTGTTTCAACATTTTTTAAAACAACTGACACATCTCACAAGAAAAGTGTGAAACGCCCTAATCATTTAGCTCCACTTTTGAAAAACGCATTTCCAGACTCGAAAATTTGTAAGGATATTAAGATTGGAAGAAACAAAACCATTAATATTATAAACAATATATAAACCACAGTGCAAAATGAAAATTTATATGAAATACTAAAAGTGAGTTACTTTTCTATATTATTAGATGAAAGCACAGATATAGCATCTCGGAAAAATTTCTGTTTTATTGCTTTTAATTATATGTACCTGTCATTCTCAGCTGCAAACAAAGCCGGTCGTATAATTCCAAATGATTGTGACAATTTTTTGCAATCTGTTGTTAATTATGTTTCCAGCAGCCCAAAATGTCTTTACATGCTTACCGAACTTTAGGAATATTTTAACTTAGAAAAAAAGAAACTATTATGTCCAGCACCAACTAGATGGCTTACTAGACAACCAGCAATTAAGAGAGTTCTTGAAAATTGGACAGCGTTGGAACATTTGTTTATACATATATGATTCAACAGAATCAACAAGCGAAAAATCAAAATTATTGTTTGAAAAAATGCAAGACAAACGTATAAACGCGTACTTATATTTTTTGGAGTATGTTTTGAATTATTTCAATACTTATAAATAAAAATATTGATTAATTTTATAAAGCCATGTTTTATGGATTTTCTTGAAGTAATTATAGATTTGAAAGACGAGCATTTTCTACCAGAAAGAGAAGTTTTCTTAGGTCTAGAATCAGAATGTGAACGGTACATAAAGGATATTGAAGAAGATCAACAATTGGAAGTTAGAAAAAACGTAAAACAACATTTGCTCATTTTGTGAATTAAAAGAAAAATTGCCGTTTGAAAATAAAATTTTTAAAGAAATAGAATTTTTGAATCCTCAAATAGCACTCGATATTTCAAAAAGAAATTATTCAAAAGTGTTAGATAAAATTGTCAAGGTATTTGGATGCAACGAATCAGAAGTTAATTTAGAATGGAGAGATTAAGCTGTTAATTTTTCAGAAGAGGAAAGTGAAAAATTGAAGAATATGTCTACAGAAAATTTTTGGAAAGAAATTGGAGATATTCTAATTGCAAAATTCTAACGCCGATTCGGAAAGAATATTTTCAATAGTCACGGATGTTAAAACAGGAAAGCGAAACAGAATAGGAGAAAAAACATTGAACGCTATTCGTTCGAATTTTCAAATGGAAAATATAAGCTGTGTCAATTTCGAACTATCTGCAAGTCATTATAAATTACATAACAGCAAAAATTTATATGAGACTGAATAAGAGGCTTATTTAAGACTTTTTTGTTAATAGTTTTGTTATTTTCTTTTTTTTTTGTTCTTTTTCTTAAGTTTTTAAGAGATAAATTTTATTTTTTGCAATTTTTTTTTTCTTTGTATTTCTTTTCTTTTTATTGAATTTTATTTATTTTATTTTTATGAAATACAAATGGATTTATCTTTAAAAAAATACTAGTTTTAATAATTTTTGAAGGTTTTTTATGTATGGGAAAGCCGTGGGATTTTTGAATTAAGTTTGTGGGAAAAATGAGTGAAAATGGTATTTTTAGTGGCATTTTTTAACAAACGGACCTAACAACACTGCCAAAACGTATAAAAAGAACCAATTTTGGTTGAAAACTATCAAAACTGGCATCACTAGCAGTGATTGAATTTAATCTTTTCAAATCGAAGTAGTTTTCGTTTAAAACAGGGAGTAGATTAGGATAAAAAGTTGTGGAAATATCTTGTATCTACAAAACTCCAAAGGTAAAAAATAAAATTTCCATAGTGAATGTGGAAAAAACTAAAAGTACTGTTATTTATATAACATATGTAAACTTAGTTTTTAACTTAATTTTGAAATATACAGAAATCAAATTCAAAAACGGAAGTAAAATCTATTAGCTTCGTATATAAATTCACACAAAACAAAAAGTAGTAGATTTCGTCAGATTCTCTTAGCTCTTAGTTACTCCGGCAGCAACATGGTCAAAAGGAAGAAAAAAAATGCTGAACATTGTTTTATTTTGACATATATAAGAGTAAAAGTGTTGAACTTGAGCTGTTTATATAGTTTTTTCTGTGATTTCGAAATTATTATACATATTTTTTCCCTAGGATAGCCTGATCGACATAGTCAAACTTTTAGCAGTGCGTATACAAATGTATACCATACATTTTATATGGAAATTTCGAAATTTTTTTTTCAAAAAACGATATTTTAGCATCCCGTGGACCAAAAACCGTAATTTTTTGATCCTAATATTTGTTGAAGTGTCTTCTTTGATCACCCCGTGCAATATTCTTTTACTATCTTTTTACTTTTTGAGATAAAGTGGAAGACAAGTTAAAGAGACGAAAAATTTCCATACATTTGCGAGATCAAACATAAATTTGACTTAAATTTCAACTTCAAAGATCTGTATCTCAGCATTCTGTAAATTGAATTGTATTGAAATCTTTATTGAAGTGTTTTCTTTGGTGTTCTTTCTATTGAAGTCCTATATTTTTGCTAGTTTTCAAGATAAAATGGAAAAGGTTAAAAATGTTGAAAATCTTCATAATTTTTCGCGTATTTTGTCTTTTTGGTTGAAAATTATAGTACTTACCGAATTACTTTACAAGATAGCTCAATAGCAACACTTCAATCAATATTTTAATCCAAAAATAATAGTTTTTGATTCAGAGGATGCTGAGATATGGATCTTCAAAGTCAAAACTAGATTTTGCCTTTATGAATGTAGAAGAATGTATGAAACATTCATGTTTTTGATGTTGTTTTGTATTTTATCTTAAAAAATTAAAAAAAACTACAGCAATACTGGAGAGGACAATAATAAAGAGAACACTTTGATAAATTTTTTAGTATAAACAAACTAGTTTTTGGTCCACGGGATGCTGAGGTACAGATCTTTGAAGTTGAAATTAAGGTCAAATTTATGTTTGGTCTCGCAAATGTATGGAAATTTTTCGTCTCTTTAGCTTGATTTCCTCTTTATCTAAAAAATTAAAAATAGTACAATAAAATTGCATGGGGTGATCAAAGAAGACACTTCAACAAATATTAGGGTATAAAAATTACGGTTTTTGGTCCACGGGATGCTAAAATATCGTTTTTTGAAAAAAAAATTTCGAAATTTCCATATAAAATGTATGGTATACATTTGTCTACGCACGGCCAAATTTGTGTTTTTGCATAAAAAAAGATATTTTATTTTACCAATTTTGAGCTACGACTTTGAAAATTGGGATGTATAGTGAGGACCCTCCAATGGAGGAATTGGTGAAGTTTCAAGGTCCTAGCTGGAAGGGATCATATTTAAATTAAACCTCAAAGTCCGAATGTGTACATTTGTATACAATTAGGCAATCCTAGGGTTAAAAGTATCTTTTTTAAAAAATTTTATAATTAAAAAAGAATTTTTTAATTTAAAAAAGATCAAATATTCGTGTACATAAAGACAGCTGTTATTTCTTAAATAAAAAAAAAGTTTCTGGAAACAGACAGGGTAGTGAATAATATTGGCGCCTAAATATTATTTGAAGCATTTTGTAATTTTTTTTTCTAATTAAATTTATTGAATAAAAAAAATCTACGTATTAATAAAATAATATTTAGTCTATAAAATCGAATACATGAAAGGTAAGTATAAAAAGTATACATCTTAAATGAGGGCCAATGGTGTACATGCATATGTTGAATCTAAATTGAATAAACAACAGTTTCATTAGATTTTGAGTGATGTCAGAAAAACGTAAATTAAATGAATATTGTGATCCAGATTATACAAAACATATTGGTAAAAATCCAAAATTAATTGGAAAAAAATCATCAAAACTTAATTTACAAGAACGAATTGAAAAAGCTAAAAATATTATCCATGAAGAATTTAAAAAAGAATTAATCATAAAAGAAAAAGATGCTAATGAAATACAAAATCGTATCGCAATTACAAAAAAATTATTAAAAAATATTCGTTATGCAGCTGCTACAAGTTATTATAATTCAAAATCAACTATTGATTCACCAATAAATATTGAAAATGATGATAATGAATTAAAACCAAAACCAATACATCCAGCTATTAAAAAAATTTTAATAGCAAAACAAAGTGATTATGATTATATTTTAAAAAATCGTCCAATACGCGAAGCTGCTAAAACAGCTAAAACAACAATAAGTGAAAAATTACGAAGTAAAAAAGATGAAAAACGTCTCCAACGTGAAGCTATTTTAAATAAAAAAATTAATAATAATAAAACAATACCAGAAACCATAACAACAAATTCAAGTGAAAAAAATAATAAAAATGAAGCTATTTTAAATAAAAAAATTAATAATAATAAAACAATACCAGAAACCATAACAACAAATTCAAATGAAAAAAATGATAAAAATGATGAAAAAGAAGATGATACATCGAAACAAATTCAAAATGATGATAAAGAACTGATAAATCAACGATTTATTTTTGATCTAGATAAAATACCACTTGAAGAAATAAAATCCGATAAAAAAGGTGTAATTCAAGTCAAACATTTAATTGCTGTTGGTAATACATCAAAATATATTGTTACTGAGAATGAAAATGATAGTGTCACCCATAAATGGATGGTGTACATTCAAAGTAAAACATCAATTCCTATTGAAGAATTATTAAATAAAGTTAGATTTTTTTTACATTCATCATATAAACCACATGATGTTGTTGAAATTTGGTATGTATTTTATTTTTAATTCCAAATTTCAATCCATTTATGCATATTTCATGTATTTTTTGAATAGTATACCACCATTTCAATTAACTAGAAGAGGATGGGGTGAATTTCCAGTACGTGTTCAATTATTTTTTAAAACAGAATTTAAACACAAACCAATACAAATTATTCATAATTTGGTACTTGATAAAACTTTAAGTGGTTATCAGACATTTGGTATGTTTTTTCTCGATTTTTATATTATTTGAATTTGTATTTATTTTTATTTAAATTTTTTAGGTTCTGAAACTCTAGTTGAAGTATGGTTACGTTCAACTGAAATATCTGAATGCATGGAAACAACGTTTAACAATGACGATAGTAATACATCAACAGAATTTTTAAATAATAAAATTATAAAAGAAGAAGAAATCGAATGTGAAGACACTGAAGATGATTTAAATAGTGATGAAGAATTTGATAATACATTCGATAATTTAATTAAAATAGAAAATGAAAATTCATCTAAAATTTACCATGAATATCGAAAACCCAGAATTCAAGTAAATTTATCTTGTATGATTCAAGCTGATCGTCATCAGATACAAAATGATGCTACAAAAAAAACCGGTATTTTGTCGTCGGAATTATCAGTAAAAACAACAAGATTATCAAATGAAGATCATACGAAAGACATGAAATTGTGTTTAAACGAATTGAATAATTGTAATTCAAGCACTTCAATACTTAAAAATCAGAAGAAAGCGTTAAAAGTTATTGATGGTAAGGGGAGTGTAAAATATGCTTATTTAGTTCCTCAAAGTCTATCATTATCATCAACTACATTGAATGTTCCTAGTTTTTATTCAAAAGATGGACAAGTTAAAAAAATCAAACTTATAAAACCAAATATTGGAATAACAAGCGAACAACAACAACAGCGGATATCAATACCATCATCAACAATAACATTATCCGCATCCACAACACAAAAAATTAATGGACAACAACAGAAAAAATCAGAATCGTCAGTTAAATTAATTCCAAAACCCAATACAGTACTTCCAATAACACAAATTAATGGAAAATATTATTACAAACCGAATCCCTCTACCTCAATACAAACTTCATTGAGCAATGATCAAAAAGTAAACGAATCAAAACTACCATCTAAAACAGTTACTTCGTTAAAACAACAAACAAATATTTCTGTTTTTGTTTCTAATTTTAAACCAACAACATCATCCGTAATTAATCAAACTAGCAAAAGTAGATCAAACACCCTAAACCCTCAATTCATACCTCCAACAATAGCGACAAGATTGAATAATCAAAGAACAATATCATCGCTGCAACAGCAGCCACAACAACAACAGCGTCCAGTACAGTTAATCAAACCATTCAGTTCACGTCTTCATACTTCTACTGCATCAGCATTGCCAAACAATAATCAACAAATTTCCATGAAATCACTGCAACAATGTAGAAAATCGAAACTAAAAAAACCACAAACTAATTTGTTAAAATTCGTAACTATAAGTGAAATTGCTAAAACTGAATATTATTTATCCAATTTCTTAATAGATCATGATTATGCAGCAGTTTTAGATAATAAAACTCCAACAATCAATGAAAAAACAGTTTTAGAAGATTTTAGCACTTCATTCGTAACAAATTCACGTGATTTTTGTATGATTCCGAAAGTTACAGTTCTTTCATCGAACAATCAACAATGCCATAATTCATCAAAATCAAATCGAAATTCATCAATCAGTACTTCTTCTGAACTTGATTGTAAACCTAACATAGATTCATCAACAATGAAAATTGTAGATTTTTATCATCAGAATGAACTTATACAAAAATTTCATAAAATTAAATTTACTGAATATAAAAGTGCCGTTCAGTATATTTTAAAAAAATTACCGTTTATTAATAAATTAGTTGATGAAAATTTAACATATAAAATGCAATTTCCATTTATCGTTGGTAATTTGGAAGCATTTAAAAATATGATTTTACCAAAACGCAGAGCTGTTGAGGTAAGTACATTCCAAAAAATTTTAATATTGGCCGCGTTTTAATATATTCCACATTTTCACCTCATTTCGATGTTTTAATAATCACAACTTCATCGTGAATTCGCCGAAAGTAGAATTCTGAAACGTAGCCTTTTTTTATTTTGACTCGAAACTTTTTTAATATACATTTTTCAAATATTTATTTTTATTTTTTAGTGGCTTTATGCAAAATATATTTTAAAAATAATAAAAAATCATCCATTTACAAAAAATAATGATAAAATAAAATCATGGACAACAAAAGAATTAATTTTATTTGCACGTAATCATGCATATATTCCTGTGATAGAAATTGAGAATATGGATAATTGTTTTTCAATGAATACAAATAATAACGGTGAATATGATGAAAATGAATATGTTAAAGAAATCATTTCAAAAGAAATTGAAAAAGAAAAAGTATTTTTTTGTAAAACTTTATCATCGTCAAGAAAAGTTTATGATTGGCTTGAACATGTAAAATTAGTAAAATTATATACAAAAACTATTAAAAATAGAAATAATCAAATTAGCATCAATAAAAAAATTAATAAAGATGATGATGATATTGTAATTGATGTTGAAAGTGATTATAATCCGAGAAATAAAGGAAAACACGGAAATGAAAAATTGATGAAAAGTGATGCTAAGAAAAATAATATATCTATAATGGATGATCTGTATACTGATGATGAATTAAAATTCATTGATGAGACATGTGAAACAATTGGAATTCAATTAAAACCTCTGAATACAAATTCAGGTAAGTATTTGAAAGAAAAAAAAAATTACTAGACAGAGTTTATATGTCTATTTACTTGCCCTTTGCTATATTCGTAATTTAAAATTATCTATCAAAAGATGTTGTATTGTAAAATAATTTTCTGTAACAGGTCATTCTACACGAGTTATCTTTGCTGAATCAATTCGTTTATTCATTGAAGATATCTTAAGAGATGCCGTATCATTGAAAGCACCAAAACATTTTAGTACTAACAGGTATTTAATTTATTAATCAAATTTTTTTTTATCGCTTCAAATTATTGTCTCACAACCTTCTACTCCTTAATCTTTCAAAATTACTGTGTTTATTTTTATTACAGAAAAGGTTACAGATGTACTATATATGCGAATAACGAAAGTTTTTGTGAAAAAATATGAAAGAAATAAAAAAGTTTTAACGTGGAAGTGTCGATAGCTTCATAATACAGACTTCTGTAACCTTTTCTGAGGAATTAAAGAGAAATATCCCGCTGCCAATTCACTTATTCCTTTTTTTCTTTCTGAATAACTTCATTTGAGTTATTGTATTCCTTTCAATAAATTTTTTAAAGAAGTTTTATAAAGATAAATATTTTTTGTTTTATTTTTTTTTTCTCAGTTCTGTCACAAAATCACCTATTGAAGTTGATTACATAAAAAGAGTAATTTCAACAAAATCTCGTCTTGATTTCTTAACAAATAAAAATTTAGGAAAAATTTAGTAGGATTTTTTCTAGAAAAAAATTGATAAATATAAAATTATAATTATCTTTGTGAAATTTCATCTAATTTATCTCATGTAATTTTTTTTTTAAGTCAAAATAAGTGAGTTTTTTTTGAGTCAAAATAAGAGAATTTTTTCTTTTTTGTAAATTTTATAAATTGCATTTGTTATATGATATTGATATGTATAGTATAGTATTGAATTTGATTAAGCTTATTTTACTTAAGAAAAACATAACGAATTTGTTAAAATTTGTTTTTTTAATTACGTATTTGAAAATTCAATTATTTAAATCAGAATTTAAAATTATGTGGAAATAGAATGGTGCTAATAACAAAAGGATGAAGTTTTATTATTAAAAATTAATTTAATACCACACTGTCTCATACATCCTTTTAAATGGTTGGTTAGGAAATTCTCAATCAAGGTTAGAAAGTGATTTTTCAGATCGATTGCTTATGTTTGGCTAAAATTACAAATTTAGACGATCAGTGACCAAACCGGTAGAGTGTTTCATACGAATAAATTTGTTCTCTACCAATAAATTTAGTGATTGACATTCAATTTAAAATTGTAGGTGCATATATGACAGAAATATCGTCATGAAAACTCAAAATAACTTGAGTAGGATCTGTTTCACATCGAGCTGTTTCACCGCTGATGATAAAATTACAAATTTAAGGTATGTGTTGATACTAAGATTCATTTAATTGTGTACATTTGTATATGATATTTATTTTGTTTTACTTTTCAAATATATACATATAATATATCTTATTTTTGATTAATATGTATTATAATAAATATTTCCAATTAAAAATTATATTAAATAGAAAGCTTTCAAAAAGCCACGTTTATCCTGCTATCCTTCAACTTTTACCAAGTTTTTTTTTTTTTTTTTTTTTTTTTTTTTTTTTTTTTTTTTTAAAGAATGTTGTTTTGCTTAAGTTATATAGTTAATTTTGTAAAGTTTTTAAAACTGCATATGTAGAATTTGTTGATTTTGTTTTTACCATCCAACTGTAATATTAAAGTCACTGATAAGTTTATCAATCCATTTGAACAATGGTTCATAATATTCAATTAAAGAATCAATTGTAATTTCTCTTTTTCCAGTTAGAATGAAAAGAATTTCAGTCCAATTTTCAGATGATCCAAGTTTCATTGCTCGTCTGTTATTGAAAAAAGGAAAGAAAATTTATTTACAGAAAAAAAAAAATTAACGATTTTATATTCACTTAAGTATAAGTCCAGCTCTTTTTGATCCATATATATCACATCTATGTAATGGCATCGGAAGTTTTTCATTTGTATTGACTTGATTAAATACCGTTTTTTCACACAGTCCTTTGAATATTTGTGCTTGCAAAAAACTTGATAGAAAGTACCTTAAGAAAATTATAAAGAAATGAAAATTAAAAATATTCTGTATAAAAATATGTATACTGAATAGGTTCCGATTGAAGGTCGATTCACATACATCCGATCAGGTTTAGGAATTTTTACATGTTCTTATTTGATTTGAATGTATTTATTCACACACATCCGGCCTGGTTTCGGTCACAAATCACATACTACAAACAAGGACGGGTGGGAGCCGGATTGAGTGTGTGTAAATCGATCTTAATTTTTTTTTCTAAATTTCATGCATCGTTTCGAAAAATTACCTTACATATGGTGTATTATCAGCAACATGAAATTTAGAACCAGCATCAAATAAAAATTTATTATTACGATTTTCTGGTGGTTTAACACCTTGTTCATTTTCTCTTAATTTCCAATAATATGAATTAGCATTATCAAATGATATTTCACCATTAAATAAATCCCAACGATAAATATCTAAAATATATTCATATGGTATTTGTGGTAATTTCATTAATCCAATTCTCATTAACAATGATAGATCGAATGTATTTATCATCATTTGACTACTTGAAATTTCTCCATTATTTTTAATATTCATTAAATTATCATTAAATTCATCATAAATTTTATTATTATTTGCAAAAAATAATTGTTGTGGAATATTTTTATCAAAATTATATTCATCTAAATTTATATCTTGTAAATTTTCATTGTCATTATTCTCATCATTATCAATTTTTATTTTATAATTCATAAATAAATTATTTTTCTGATTTTTTTTAATTTCATGAACAAATTTCATATCATTAATTAAATTCATTAATTTTGATAATGTTAATTTTTCAGTAAACAATAATTTATCTGGTAATAAACCTAAACGATTTAAATGATGCGGTGTCATCATTGCTAAAAATATTGCATCACCAATTGCTTCACCAAATGCTGAATTTGTTGCATCACGAAATAATGATGGTTGTAAATTTGAATACATGTAATATTGTATATGACCCAATTCATGAATTATAACATAAAAATCTCTTAATTTCTTCTCAGCACATAAAATAATTCTTTGAATTTAAAAAAAAAAAAAAAATTTGAGAAAATATTTTACTCGTATAGCGATTTCGCGTACCTAAAATCATCATTTCTAAACATATTAGCAGCACTTCCGTGACATTTTGATGATTTTGATGATTTTTCAAATTTTGAATATTTCCAAAAATTGTTTGTCATTTTTTTGAGTCCTAAGGATCGATAAAAATCATCAGCTCGCTTTACCTAAATAAAAAAATTATTTTTTATTGAAAATGCATGAGTTCCAATGTTATCCTTCCAAATTGTAGAAAACTCTCTTTTATCAGATGTGTTTCCCGCCCCCTCTTATAATCTAAAGAAGTTTAAATGGGACATCTATCAAAACTTCCTTTCCTTCACCCCTTAACCCTCTCATCCACCTTCTATTCTAAGTGCAGTAAAAGGATATCCATACGCCGTGGTTCATCAATAAAAAAAAATAGTTAGGAAAAAGAGTTATAGTTCTTCGCCGAGCCATTGTTCCTGAATAAAATTATGTCATATATATTTACCATATCAGTAATTGTCCAATTTCTAGCTTCAAAATTTTCATCAATATCAAATTCAGTAAACGGATTTAACAAGCTTGTATATGATGACCAATCTTGCGCCCACATATCACCTGTTCAAAAAAATATTAATTGTATGTATTTTTCTTTTCTGCGAATTTTCATGATTTTTTCCCAGTGAATCATATTTATTGAAAATTCACTGATTACCTAATAAATGAGCTGGTAATAGACCATCCGGTTGAATTTCATCTTTTCCTTCAAAAATAAATAATTTCTTTTGAAATGCATTACGAAGTACTGCATGCAACTTTTTATAAAATGGTTTAAAATTTTCCCATAATTTTTCAATAGTTGAACGTAAATTTAACATTTCAAGTTCTTCTCTCCAACAATCACCTATATCGTGGTATCCTGCAGTAGAAACAAAAAACAAATTTAAAAAATAAAATAAAATAAAACAATCACACATACATAAACATATACATACATAAATAGAAAAAATAAAAGGTGTTCTTGTAAATCGTGATTTATAATTGAATTATAATTTGTTTGGTACAATCTATCGATACCATATTTAAGCCTTTAGGCATATTCAAAAAGTGATATAAATTTTCTATTTCACATATTTTTTAAAGTAATTTGGTAAAGAGGCCATTTTTATGATTTGAAAAAGGATATTTTTCTTTGAAAAAAAGAAAAAAAATATATGTATTTTTATTAAAATTATCTTACCGTTATTTTTTGCACCAGAATTCAACAAATCTATTGCATTTGGATAATATTTAGCAATTTGTTTACCAGAAGCTAATCTCCATGATTCCCATGACCATTTTAATAGAACATCTGCAGCTAATGAACAATCTGGTCTTTTAAATGAACTAAAATCACCTGACATAATATTTTCCAATTCTGGTTCAATACCCATACATAATAATTGTTTTTTATTATAAATTTCTTTTTCTGTTGTTTTTTTATCAATTGAATTTATTAGATTTTTATCAATACCACGAAATACATAATAGTCATCATTTTTATCGTTATTAGATTCAATATCGTACGAATTTAAGGGATTAAAATCTATTTCACTGTTTTAAAATTTAAAAAACAATAAATAAATAAAAATTAAGATTTAGATACCAATTTCAGATTATCTTTGTTTTAAATTTTTGAAACATACTTTTTCGGCTTAAGAAATGACATGTTGAGATGTATGAAGTCATACTGATCTGGTAGTTTTACGTAGGTGTAATCCCATATACGATTGTAATTGATACAAATATCAAATGATTTTGGTAAACATATTTGTGTATCCGTGTAAAGAGTTTGAATTTTGTCCAGAATTAATGAAAGTTCACTAAAAAAAAAAAAGAATTTTAATTAAAATGCATGATAACTCATAAGTAAACAATAAAATCTGTATTGAAAGTGTATAGAATCAAAAATTGTAAACGGATTTTGTTTATTTTATTTTTTAAAGCTCGTAAAAACTAATGATAATAGAAAATTTATAAGATGGGTTTCACACATTCAATTACATAAGCCTTACGCAATCATGTATTATAGTATGGAATATGAAACTTTTCCGAGACGACTTTCGAATACGTATGTAAGTCGAAATTGAGATTTGAAGTGGCTTTTTTTAAGAATCCAAATAGAAGATAAAATATGAGTTTAAATTAGGGGACCTTTGATACGTATATGTATATGTACCATCCGTGTTTTTAATTATGTTACATAAATCAGTCTTTCTTTTTTATAATAATAATCGTAAATTAGTTCACTTATGTAAGTGCTAGCAAGATTTTTTTTTTTATATTTATTTTTAATGAAGATATTCATCATTTAGAGAGACATAAAATTATTGTAATTAAATAATACTCTTACGTAAAAAAGGTCACGTTATATAGTTTCTAAAAGGGAAAACAAATTACACCATGTATGGTACATCTTTAGAATCACCTAAAAATAGAAACCCATGTAGGGGCATTTTTAAAAAAGGTAAAAAAAAGTAGTATCTCTGTAGAAGTATGAGGAACATAAACTCAATAAGGTCAATAAACTTGGGGTACCATCGAATAAATTCTGCAGAAACTGTAGAGATAAAGAAGAAATAGAAGCAATAGTGCATTTTCTCTATGAATGTCTCTTGCTTGTTCGGGGAGAAAGGTTCCTTGATGTCTGGATGACATAACTGAAATAGCACTAAAGGACCTGAACAAATTGATTCAAAAATCGGATGGTTTTCAAAATAGGTCAAGTTTATTCCCACTGACATGTCGAATGTCACAATGGACCTTTGGACTGGACTTACTTCTTATAAGCAAACAGCCTGATCTACCACATACCATATCATACCAACTCTGATATATATCTGATTTATATCAAAGAACGTTCATTTTTATTGATTCTACACCCTTCAATATTCTATTTTGTTTATACATATAAGAAAAAAATTTAAAAAAAAATTACCTTGCTTGATAATCATTAAATTTTGGTCCTCTACATAATAAATAAATCATACGTTGTTGTATTAATGTCATTTGTTCATTATAATTTTTAGATTGTTTACAACGTTGATTTTTCCATTTATTATGTATACTACCAAATTTCGATGCATGATTATAAAAAATTGAATTAAAAGAATTCATATTTAATTGCCATAAATAAAATGAAGAATATTGATTTAATAATTCATATTCTTTATTAATTTGTGATATCCAATCATTAACTGATAAATTTGTAGTACTATTCTGATATTCGATTTCATCTAAAATTACCAAAAAATAAATGAAAATAATGTAAAATACATACATAATATGTACAAAAATATAGAAAAATATATGAAAAATAATAAATAAAAAATATCTGTTAAATAAAAATGCATGTCATAGATACTTTTTTTATTTACCTTTTTTTTTTTGCGATAATATCGAATAGATGAAAATTTTGAGAGAAAAATAATTTATTTTTGTTTTTGTTGTTGTTGTGATTATATAAAAAAAGGAAAATTATTTTCTTTTATACCTTTTTCTTAAGAAAATGATACGTTATGATTCTTATTATGTTTTTTTTTTTATACCTTTCATAACGAAATTTTACCAGATTGTATGTATGTATGTACTTAATTTAGAGTTTAGGCACGTGGTATATGGTACATATATTTATATATAGTAAAAGGCATCACTTCTGAGAAGAGCAATTTAAAAATTTATTTTGATTGACTTTTTTTTCTGCAATTATTTAAACAAGAATTCTCTTTCACAATTACGATTATTCAAAAAAAAAAGTGATTTAGATTTCAAAGGGATCCCACACCACACATTTTTTGAACAAATAAGAATCTTTTCTTCATTTTAATGATGATATTAAAAAAATTGTTTTTTTTTTTCTTTTTTCTACAAATTAGGCCCGTATCATAATTTTATTTTTTTTCACTTTTAGGTGAATGTGAGGGAAAAAATTGGCTTTTTCTTGTGATTTTGCTTCATTTTAAAGAAAAAAAAGTCAGAGTTGCATCATTTGCATGTTGGTTTTTTTTTTTTTTAAATTGACTTTATATTTTTTTTTTTTGTAAACATTTTTCTCAATATTTTGTTATATTTGATAAAAATCGATGGAAATTTTAAAAATTTGTCGAGATTGATTGATTTAGGTGACAGTTCTCGGATTGCTTATTCCGAAAACCAAAATATAGGGAAATTATGTTTTGACATATCGATAGGAGATCTTTATAACCATTCTGTTGTTAAGGTAATATGAAAATATTTCGAGAGGAAAAAACCTATTTCCTTTGGAACTTACCACATGCATATCATGTTAATTTAATTTTCATTCAAAATTTAACAAAAAAAAAATAATTGTAATTGATTGCATAAAATATTTTATAATTTTATTGGATTTAAATTCAGTTTTTCAAATAGAGATACTATAATTTGCTATTTTTTTTTTTTTTAATACAATAATGAAAGTAAAATTCTCTTATCTCGCAATTAATCCATTTTTTTTTTTTTGCATTTAACTTGCCTCAATTTCGTATAATTTTTCAATCTTAAATTTATTTATTAGCAGTAGTAGCACACTAGCAATTTATGATTGTATAAATAAAATCACTTATTCTTGTTTATTTACTTTATTTTTTTATATTTTGTTTTTCAGAAATATTATATCATTGTTTTTTCGGGGTTATCGCAATCTTAATTCGTCCTTGGACATGTCGCAATCAATTTAACAAATATGACGATTATTATTCATTGATTGATAATTTTTTTTTTCCATAGAAAATTATAATTTTTTATCAAATTGTTTTCACATGAATAATAAAATATTTTAGTTTATAGTTTATAATCGTCTGATTTACACTAAAATAATTGTTTTATTATTTTTACAAAAACTATAATTTTAATCCAATTTTTTTGTTTTGTTATAAAAACAACAAAAGAAGATGTATTCAATAAATCCTTCGAGAATAATAAATATTTTTTTATTTATATTTGTTTTTGTTATTTTGCCAAATAATTTACTATTGGCAAAGCCATTACAACAATTAATTAACGAAAATTCAATTGAATCATCACAAAGAATCGCATCAATTCATGCAGTTGTTATAACAAAAAAATCTGAATTATGTTTAGGACAGATACCATATCCAACACCATCATTTCCAGATTGTCAAAAATATTGTGTTAATTTAGGACATTGGATTGGAAGTTGTCGCGGAAAATCAACATGTATTTGTTATAACTTTTAAACAAAATCATTTTTTTGTTTTTTTTTTTTCTAAAATAAAAAAAATAATTATGAAAATAGAACATTTTTTGAAATTTGTTTGTACATATCAATTTAAAGTATAGAAACAAAACGAAAAAAAAAAAAAAAAATAAAATAAAGTAAAAGAAGATAAAAGCATTTTTGCATCAATACGAGAATTTGCAAAATTAATATGTGATGACACATGTTGATATGTTGTATGTGAGAATTAATTTTTATTTTATTATTAAAAAATTAATTATATTGATATGAAATTGTGGTTGAATTTTTATTTAATGTTACTAATAAAATCTAAGACCAAAGCTTGGAAGATACATAAATGATCTATTTTGCAGGAAGAATTTGGTTTTATTTAATTTTCTAAGTAGGCTCCTATATAAGCCAATAAGTTTTGTGTCAAACCAAGGAAAAATTATTTTCTTTTTAGAAAATTGAAAGAAAATTCAAATTACTCTCACACAATTTTGAAGTAGACTTTTTTTTAATTTCAAATACCTAGATTTTTCCTTGGTCTTTTCCACACTCTGTCTTACATCTTTTTTTTTTACTTTTGTTGTTTTATTTGGAATTTTTTGTTTCAATAGAACAAACATGAAATGGATTTATTTGAAGTATGATAGTTTTTTTTTTTGTACATACAGCTCTATTTGTTTTTTTTTTTATCCTAATTGCAATTATTGTAGTTTATACACTTTGATATAAAAAAGAATGATAAAGTTTGTTGAGTACATTGCGTATATAAATGCACCTGAACTTACAAGTTAATTTTCTCATAATTCTTTAGTTAAAATCAAAATTTTAAAAATCCATTTGAACAGCTATTCGCGATAATACTCTATCTCGTGATAATAATTAAAAATTAAAAAAATAATAAAGAGATAATTTCAATGAAAAAAAAAATTCATTTTGCCTTATTGGAATTATTGTTGACACATTTAACTATCAAATTGATTTTTATTTATTTGTTTGAATTTTCAATCATTTTTCTTAAGTAATGAAAAATGATTGTAATTCTTTGTTTTTTCAGACTTTAACAATGAAAAATTTTCTACATACGTAAAATAATGGATTCCATTGGTTTTTTCTATAGATTTACATACTTGAGGACTTTTTAAAACTTTTTTTTTTTCAAATTTTTTTTCATCTTATAATTGTAATCTTTTAGAAAATTTTATTTATTTCTTTTTTTTTTTTTCAGAATAAGCATAAAAATTTTTTTAATTTGTAAAAGAAAAAACAAATTGAAAAATTTTTATTGAAAACATATTTAAAATTTAAGTCTTTTTTTTAAAAAGAAAGAATTGAGAGCATAATTAAAAACAAATAATTCACATAGGGGGTTCTTAACAGTATTTTACGATTATTTTCTGGTTTTTCAAAATTTTATTTATAAAAATACAAAAAAAAAACATACCTGATAATGCAAAAATCTGATTATATGTATCATTTTCAAAACCGTTACAACACTTAATTACCAAAAACACTCGAAAAATATGAAAGATTTTAATTAATAAAATTTTTTCCATCACAATTATCGAATATTTTTTTAAATAGGTATATTTTTTTTATTTTAAAATTTTTTTTAAATTTATTTATTTTTTTTTATCAAATTCAAAACAATACTTTGCTAATTGTATTTTGGATTATTATTATTTTTTTTTGTTAAAAAAAAATTATTTTTCCTCTTGAATTTTAGATCTACTGCACCGAAACGGTTAACTTAAATGTTCATAAACATGAAAATGTTTGATATTATATATTAGAAAAAAATTTGAATTATTTGAAATACACGTAAAAATTTCTTCATAAATATACGTATGGACGTATACACATTTATAAATATTGTTTTAATTAATTTTGTACGTTATAAAAGAACATGCGCACATGGTAAAAAATATTTAAAAAAATTTTTTTTTTTTTTTGAATTTCTATAAAATCATGAAAGCTGTTATTTTTTCATATTTACTTGCAGAATAAAAATTAAAAAATATAAACCTGAAAATTCTACTGCTCTGGATTTTATAGCAAAGATCACTTTAATTTTAAAAATTCTAATTTGATCAAAAATAAAAAAATCTTTTCTTAAGAGTCTTTAAATATATCGGGAAATAATAACTACCCACTACATGACTGGCCTAATATTAGTTTTAAAGAATTCCAAAGCAAATATATAGATATAGACAATAGAGGATCACGCAGAGAAAATGGGTAGAAAATGCAGTTGAATTAAATGAAATAAAATCTTTTGACATAATTTATAATTTAAAAAGATGTTTAAAAAAATAAAAATTATGCTTTAATCTTCATATGCCAACTCTGTGGATCTGATTGATTTTTTTAAAGTTTAAAATTTCTCAACAATCGTACTTGAATGAAGATAACAACTTTAAATACCGAGAGAGAAAAAAATGACAAGGATAAAACAAGACAAAAGCAAAAAAAAGGCTATGCAGAATATTTAAATATTTGAAATGAAAATTTAAAATAATTTTTATTTATTATTCTTTGTGTATGTCAATTTATATTTATCAAAGAAGTAAATCCTTATTTTAATCATTTTCAATTTGTGTACATAAACTAGAGATGAAAACACACGTAACATTGTATACGTGTGAAAATAATAGTATTTTTCTTCTTCTTTTTTTCGAAGATTATGTGGAAAATTTCTAAAATGTATAAACACAAAAGAAAAAAAAAATACAAATTATAAAGTATATAGGTTTACTATTAAATTGACGTATTAAAATATAATTTATTATTTTATTCTATTTTAGAGATTTTTTTTTTTTAATCCTAGAAACAAGCATATTTTTTGCAGTTTTAAAAAATTTAAAAAAAAAAAAGTGAAGAATAAAATTTACCAAAAATAAGATGGTTTTTATGATTTCAACTAACAAAAATGTAAAAATGAGTGTTTTCTTTTTTGTTTTTTTTTTGTTTTTTAATCTATGTTGTTGCCTATATATAATAATTATAGAGATGAATTGTTGTTCATTTGCATGAATTCTTGTGATACCACCTACAGTGGTTATTTATTGCTTGATTTTGTATTTTGTTTGTTTGTTGTTGTTGTTTTATTTATATTTATTTTAATTTTATGATTTTATTTATCTCATTTTTTTCTAACATACTATCTGTTTCGTAACATTATTTTTATATATTTTTTTTTTCCATAATTTTTTCATTTGTAAAAAAAGGAAGCAAAAAAGGATAATCTTCAATTAGCTATTGTCCTTGTAGGTATGATTTTTTTTTTAATAAAAAACTGGAGAAAATAAAAATAACGCATAATCTACCAAAGCGTTATTAAGTTGATTTTCTTCATTGTTATTTTATTTTAATGTGCGTAATAGTAGGTGTATTGTATGTATGTATATATATGTATGTATGTATGTATGTTTTATCATTATGACTTCAATTATTATTATTATTTTGATTTTATACATAATATGTTATGTATTTCCCATATGTAACATCGTTTCTTGGCAATGATGATTAAATGTGGATAACAGTCGCAATCGAAAATAAAGAAATTTTTTAGTTTCAAGGGAAATTTATTTTCAAGAAAGAAAATAGAGGAAGGGGAATACATGTTGTTTCATTGTCTTAGAATGCAAAAAGTTATAAAATATTGTATTTCATTTTATAGTTTCATTGTACCTTCATTCATTTGGTTTGATTTGTGGATGGAGGGGACCGCTCCGTTCCGGAATACGTGATTAGGCCAAAAAGAGCCCGACAGTCTTTCCTATTAAGGCTTAGAAGAAGTCTAGACGTACTCTCTTCTGACTATTCCACAAAGCGTTTTGTACCACTGCAGCCAGATGGGATAGACTATCTTTCCGCATTTCCGCATTTCCGCATTCCGAGTTTCTCCATGTGACTGACTTGCTATCCATCCACTGATCAAGGTGTAACTGATATCCACCGTTGGTTTCAGTCCCCATGCAGAGTTTCTTGATATTTCTTTCGCAAGAGCGTCTTAATTTTCATTATCCTCTATAGCATGATGACTTGGAACCCACAAAAGCTTAAGTCCATTATGTTTTTCAATTGCTCTAAGTTTCTTTTTACATTCCTGAATAATTTTGGATGTCCTAATTGGACTAACCAATGCTTCCTTCATGCCTCATACTATTTCTTTAGTTCAATATCATTGCTATTAGCATATACGTATATATATTTCACCTTGCCGGTATTTCTCTCTGAGACTTGAGGCACTTCTCTTAGGCTTTACTTAAATTTGCGTAAAGGCATTTAAAATTTGAGTATAAATTGGAAGATCCTCAATTTCATCTTTAATCTACAAATTTTGAACACTTTGAAGTTATGTTTTTTTTCTCGTAAATGTCATTATCCTGCTTGTACAAATACAATTAAATTCCTGTTCTTAACACTTCATAAAAAATTTCTGCACCATCCTGTGCAAGTAAGAAAGTCTAGAAGTCCTGTGCAAGTAAGAAAGAAATATCTAGAACAAATGTGCAATGATTTAATTTTTCGTTTCTTTTTTTCGTGTTGTGATTACTTTTTCGTTTTATTTACAAAAAAAATAAACAAAGCCAAATATCAATTTTTATTATTTACCATCATTATTTTGGATTTTTTATTTTGTACGGAATGAAATGTAAACAAATTGCGTCGCAATTCAAAAAGAAAATAATAATAATAAAAATTCCCAAAACACATAAAATAAGAATTTTTATCATTTTAATGATTATTTTTACTTGAAAATTCTCATTAAAAATTTATACTTTTTTGTTGTTGTTGTAAAATTTGTATAGTTTATGTGTGTAGAAAATTCTTGAGCTCAACTAAATCAACATTTCAAGAAATCTATTGTGAGTTGAAGAGTTGAAATAAGGAGAATTTCGAATTACTATGAAATTCAATGATTCAATGTGAATATTCTGTTGACCAGTCAAAACATTGCAGATAACTTTTACATTTTAATGAATAAATTTTTTATGAAAAATCTGCAAGACAGGATACTTTGGTTTCCAGATATTAAAAGAATTGTATCTGGAAACCATGGAAACCATCGGTCTTCTAAATATTTGTAGGTCTCTTAAGTGTTTGCACAAGATCTCCTGATTTCCAGATAGTGTTATTGAAAGGTGAATTGAATTATAAGTACATATTTAACATTAAAATTAAACCAAAAGTTCCTGTGTTTATTGTATAAGAAAATTATTTAAATAAAAAAAATTTATTATTTTGTTGTTCAAATACGCCTTTTCTACCGATTTTCATTTTAATATATCAAATGTACCTGACATTATCATTGGTGGAAATTTTTAACTCATCACAAATACAAACATATTGAATTTAGTCACAAATTAAGATTGCGTTTGGAAACATGTTTAATAAAGTCACACTTTATATGTTTACGTTATCAATTATAGCCAACATGTTGAATAAAATTAACCACCCATACAATTTTTTGGTATCTGGAAACCAAAGTTTTTCTGTTGTGTAAACTTACCATTGAGTTTTCTGTATTATGATGAAATGAATTTTAAAAAATAAATAAAATAAATATAATTTTTATAATTTTCAAAAAAATTATTTTTTATTAGCTTTATTTATCCTTTTATAATTTATTCTTTCATTTTTTTTTTCACCTTCCTTTTTTTAATGAAGATCTCTTCTTCTTTCTTTCAAATGAACAATAATTATAATAACACATAATTCTCATTGATTAAAAATAATTTAATATCTAATGAAACATAAACCTGTAATATTTATTTATTTATTATTTTATTTATTTTTTTCTTTAATTATTTTAATTTATCTACTTATCTTAAATATTTTTTTTGCTTATGTGTTTTTCTTTCTTCTTATTTTTATTTTAACCATAATATTGTATTTTATTTTATTTTTTCAATTACATAATTTTTTTTTTTTTTCCAAAAATTTTATTATTTTCTTTTAAATATTTTATTTTATTCAATAATAATAATTAGAATATATTATATAAAATAAAATCCTGCTTTAAAAAAATTTTTCTATTTTTTTTCCATTTCTTCTAGTTTTTTTTCCTTTCATTAATTTCATATTTATCGTGTGAAATTATTTTTTTTATTATACCATTCCTGTTCATTATTTTTTTTTTGTTTGTTTTGCAAATACATATTTAAAGAAAAAAATAATAAAAATAACAATAAAGGTTGATTCACATACATTCAATCCGGTTCTTTTCCGATCATGTTTTGTATGTGATTTTTAATCGTAACCGTAACGGATATGTGTGAATCGACCTTAATAAAGCAAATACATAATTTTTTTTTTTAAAGGAATAAAACATAATTTTTCTTTAAAGTATATAATTTATGTAAATAATATAAATGTGACACAATATAATTGAAATTTAAAAATCATTTCTAACAAAATATGGATAATAATATAATTACAATTAGTAATGAAATAATTATTATAAAAAGTATGCCAAAGTTTCCTTCATAATATTTTTTTTTCTTTCTTCTTAACTAAAACTTTTACTTTTATTTTTATTTTTAATTATTATCAATTTCTTTTTTAATAAAAAAAAACGGAATTTATTGTTTTACGTTAGAATTTAATTCGAATTTCCGATTTTTTATTTTTAAAATTTTTAATTAGTAATTTAAGTCTATTTTAGAAATGATATATGATTTTTTTTCTAATGCTCTTTATTATCTTTATAACTTTTTTTACTTTTAAAACTTTATGCAATCTTAGTTTGTTTTTGTTTTTTAAATTTAAAATTATATTTTTTTCAACCGTATAATCTGTTAATATTATTTTATTTGTGAACGTAAATGTTGTAAGAATTCATAATATGATAAACTAGATTCACTTCGATCATCAATTAATTTTTCAACGAATATATTTCGGCATGTACTTGTATCTCTGTGAAATAGATAAGAATTTGGAGAAAAAAAAACACATAAAATAAAATAATTTGATTTAAGTTTTTTTTTTCGACTGTAAAATTCAATATTCAAATAATGAAAGTCCTCTTCAAACAGTAAAAACTTACCTAATAATTTGTATTGTCGGTAAATATGGTTTATCTTCATTCAAAATATCTATAAATTTTCTTAAAATACAATTTTCTGGTGTATTTAACAATTGCAAACCATAACAATAATCTGGTATTTCGGATGTATTTTGAACACCTGTAAAGAAAATAATGATCCAATAAAGAAAAAAAGTATTGAAAAAAAAGGGCACAAAAAAATTATATTCTTAAGGTCGATCTACACATATCCGATCCGGTTGCCCTCCCACCGATTAGGGTTGAATTTAGACGTATTTATTTACACACATTCACCCCGGTCCGACCGGATCCTGTGTATAAATCGACCTTTAGTCTTTTTTTTTTTTTTAAATAAATACAAACCTAGAACATTTTCTAAAATATTTGGAGGCACATTGAGGCCAACATATATTATGATTAATGGTCCGGAATCAACTAAGAACATTGAACGTGAGTCAATACTGAAAGTGCAAAAATAAAAAAATTATTCCCATTTAAATTCAAAAAAAGAAGCAATATTTAAGACTTTTGTTTGACTTCTTTCTCTAATACATACTATTCAGCTGATAATTGCAATAATGGCGGCATATTTTCGATAATATTATCACTTAATGTTGTTCCCTCATTACCACCTGTTGATGATGAATCATCATTTGCTATATTTCCCATAAATAATGCATCAATTATATAATATTCCGGATATATTGTTTTCATTAATTGATCTAATGGTAAAGTTTTCATACAATCCATTGCAGCAATACGATCATCAAGTCTTGTACTAGTTCCTATTCTAAACGCAACCTATGAAAAAACGTCATTTTTTATTTTAAATTTGAATTTAGTGTACTAGGAATTTCAAATAAAGGGCTGCGTTTCAGAATTCAACACACTGTTGAGCACCACACCAACATCTGAATTACCGAAACATCGAAATGAAATTTCGATGGAAAGATTGTGCAGTATTGAAAAGCAGCCATACTTTTAAATTCAAAAATTTAGAACATACGTGTTTTAATAAAGCAGAAATATAAAGTGGTAAAAGTGAAAGATTTTTGGATATTATTAATTGCCCACTTTGTCCTTGAGACAAATTTTGAGCTATTTTAAATGACTGAATTATATCAATTGTTGCATTTATGAAAGCATCACGAGCATCTGATACACTTGATGACACACATCTATCAACAGCCATTTTAGATAATAATGATACAATTGCTTGTGGATCAGCTGAATGCATAATTTCATGTAGACTAGTTGAAACTGGTAAACATAATGTATGAACTCGTATACGTCTTTCACCTTCACTATTCGTATATAATAGTGCTGATTGGAAACATATTGTTTTTATGTCTGTCAGGCTTTCTTCATATGAAATCTGTAAAAAATATTTGAAGAAAGGAGAAAAGAAGTAGAAAAAATTCAAAAATACAAAACATAGGGGCATTACATACTTGCATTCCATAACCAGCATCTGGATTTACATTTGGTAATGATAATAAATCTGTTGAACGTACAAAGAAATTACCATGGAATGTATGAACTTGTAAACCTCTAGTACAACGTATTCTCATAACAGCTTCAAAACCAATTTTACGTGTTAAATAACGTTTTAAACATTGTTTCAATGAATCAACATTTTGCGGTTTAGTCTTTTGATATAATGGAAAATGATAAATACTACCACCACTGTATTTACTAACACCAGCTGTAACAAATAAGAATGATTTATTTAATAGAAAAAGTAAGTACAGCACAATCTAGAAGGATTGGAAATCTTTAAAATTTAAGGCCTTATTGTGACTGTCGTAACGTCGTCGACAAAAAATCGATAACGTCGTCGATGATTGATATCGATTGAATCGACTCATATCGACACTCATAATAGTACGATCAAGAATAGATTTTCGGTCGACGATACGAAAATCACAATAAGACCCTTAATTTTTGCATTAAACTTTAAAAATACAGTAAAATGATGATATTTCCATTTCTTGAGTTTAATGTGTGCATCTTCGAAAACGTCAAATGATCGTCAACTGATGAAATTCAGCTTAAAAATTTGAATTGCTGAATTTCATCACTTGACGATCATCTGACGTTTTCGAAGATGCACTGTCCTTTTTTAAAAATTCATAAAGAAAGCGTAAAACGTACATATTGTTGCCAAATCACAATATTGTTGATTCAATACAAATAAATCGACAGCAATTTGATAACCAGAACATTCAAGTGCATGTCTCTTATAAAAATCAGTTGCCGGATTAAGATGCATAACATCCTTCGATGAGCGATTGTTTGGGTCCTCCCTTAAAATTAATTTAAAAAAAATAAAAATTAAAATTAAAATTCTTTTAACACCACCGTTTTTCTCTCTTTCAAACCTTGGCTGAAGAGCACCAGGTCCTTTATTTGGAAGGCACGTTTGAAATACAGTCACTCTACCACCAGTTGCAGACTACGAAATGTATTTTTTTAATTAATTTTATTTATTCAATTTTTGTGTATTTTTTGTTGTAGTTATTTTTACCATTAATTTATATGCAACCTGAAGAGCAGCACCTAATGCTGAACCGGGATCATGTGAATTTTGAAAACGTGTTGGCAGTTGATTTAATAAATCCTTAATAAGTTCTTTATTTTCTTTTAAATTAACTAATAAATTATCTGGCCGTGGAAGAAATGGATCTACAAAAAAACAATCAATCAATTTCGTATTTTTTTTTCTTTTCAAAAATTGAAAATTACTTTTCATTTCATATTTTAGACTGGATTTATACGTCACTTTATTTGCCCTATGAGGAACGTAAAAACTGGTTAAACTTAGAAGAGAAGTTAGAAGTATATGGGGGAAGAGGGGGTTTGTCACTAACAAGTTAATCAATATTTGTCGTCAGGGTACGGCTGTTCCTTTTTGTGCATATTCGTGATTTTTGAGGTTATGTTCCAAATTTTTTTTAAACACGGGAAAGAAGAAAATTTTATGCAAGGCAAATAAATTACAATGTAAATGTACTTACGTTAATTTCGTAATTTAACAAAGCGCAACGTATGATAGTGAAGGGCAAATAAAGTGTAATATGTATTGGGACTTACCCTCAATATCAACTAACGTCATTTCATGTGGTTGACTAAAACCTTCGGCAATATTATAAAAATGTAATTCACTGTTAAATGCAATAAAACCAATACTAGTTCTTGCATCGCCAGGCATATCATCCAAATATTTTAATAATGTTGCACAAGCAATTTCTAAATAGCCAGATTGTTGTGCTAATATTGATACATCGAACAGAAATAGATAAACTGCTGGTTGTGGTGGTCTTAACTGAAATATTCAAAATAATAAAACTCAGTTAGCATTTATTTCGTAAAGCAATTTCTCTTTTTAGACACACCATGTATTCAGATGGTGCTATAAATTCAATAGTACTAGACCGAACCTCTGGTCGTCTTGTTACATCACCGTAAGTTTTAGTAGCTGGATCGTATTGGAAATCTTCGGGTACTGTAAAATATAAAATCTTTTATTTTTTAGTCTTTTGATTTTTTCCTTTTTTTTTTTTGTCTTACATTCATTTACACGGTAACATAAGTTACATTTCCACATTTTGCTGTCCACAAAATAAACAAAAGGATTTATATACGCCCTACACAGTCTACATCGAACAATATTAGGACACTGAATAACGGGTAAACTCTATTTAAAAATTTGAAGAAAAAAAAAAATGTAAAATTATCCCGTTTTAATTTAAAATAAAATTTTAAAGCTTACATTTATATCTCTAAATGGATGTATAAGAATTCCTAACGGTAATCTAGATTTTTGAAGTAAATTATTACTTTCTGGTATTTTAGACAATGTACATCGCATTATACTGTAAAATAATAAAACAAAAAATAATTTAGATTCAGCTTAGTTTTCTTTTCTGGATTATTAAATTCTTACTCAGGATTACAATTAACTGATTCATAAAATTGATTGTTAAGAACAATTCTTGGCGGATGATATTTATCATGTGGTAAAATATGACGATGTTGCATTAAATCGATAACATCTTGTCCCCATAATTTACTAAAACCTTGTTTTGTAACACTTTGTTGTTGGTGTTGTTGATAATTTCCATATGAGGGTGATGTTGCTGTTGCAATTGGTGCTTGTGATGGATATTTTAATGGTCCAGTATTTGTTTGACCAGCAAATGTTGGTGCATTAACTGTTGATGATGATGATGATTGTAGTGATGGTGGTAAATTCCTTAATTGTTGTTGCTGTTGCTGATGATCATAAGACTGCTGATATTGTTGTTGTTGAGGAGAAGTTACTGGCGAAGGATAATGTGGCCTTTTCATGCCATGTTGATGTATTGATGATGATACGGGCATTGGAGCAGCAGCAGAAGAAGGTAGAGGCATTCCTGGCTGCTGCTGTTGTTTGTTATCCACTATATATGAATTCGTAACTTTTGGTTGCTGCTGCTGTTGTTGTTGTTGTTGTGGTGGTGGTGGTGATGTTGTTAAAGCCGAAGAAGGAGGAGGAAACATATGAGAATTTGAATTATGACTGTTATTATCGTTTAGAGAAAATTGTTGTTGTTGTTTTTGTAAAGAATCCTGTTCCACAAGATTTTTATTTTCACAATTTGTTAGCGTCACAGGTCCATTTGTATTGAATCCCATCGTCGTCGTTGTTGTTATTGATGATGTTGACGGACTTTTAACATTTTGTTGCAACTGATGCTGCAATTGCTGTGCTTGCTGATTATATAACGAATTATTTACAACTGTCATTCCATAGTTATTTCTGTTCGTTGATAACGGGTTTTCGGATGGTACTGAATTTTTATAATAAGAATGATTATCCAGATTTTGTGACGACGGTTGTTGTTGTTGTTGATTATTTAAAGGAGGTATATTATTAGAATTATTAATTTTCGAATTTTGAGAATAATAATTGTTGCAATTGGTTGACGGGGGTGATGGTAGGGGCTGTTGGAAACCATTCGTTAAAGGTATAGAATTTTGATCTAATGAAAGATTTTTCAAGTTATCATCAAGATTTGAACCATTTTGAAAATGTTGTTGTATTGATGACGGTTGAGACGGAGGTATCGTTGATGGCTTATTAATTCCTACTCCTGCTACATTTGATAAAGAAGATTGCAAAAGTGGTTGTAATTGTGTAGAAGAATTATTTTTAATAGCCCATGAACCATTTAATTGATCAGAAGGAGTTGGAGTTACTTTTGAAGAAGAATATACTGCAGATTTATTGAGTGCTGGAGATCCTGTTCTTGATGAATGTGTACTATCTCCAACGCCATTGGTCATTGTGTTATTTGGATATTGCTGTTGTTGTTGTTGTTGCATCACTAATGGCACATTTTGTTGCTGCTGTCGATATATTTGTTGTTGTGTTGAATTAATACTCATCGCCATTGAAATTGGCGGTGGTAGAATTGAAAATGATGATGGTGATAGTGAAGAATTTTGTGAAGATGTAGAAACTGCATTTAAACGAAAATTTTGAATATTTGGGGGTAAGAAATTTTTATTATCCATTATGTAGTCTTGAGTTTTTAATGGATAATGTTGTTGTTGTTGCTGTTGGTTTTGCATTTGTGTTGAAATTCCACCGTTTAATAAATTTTCATTAGTCGAGTGAGAAATTGAATTTGAGTGTAAAGATGACATTTTTTTACATAACAAAAATAAATATAAAAAATATACCTATTTAACAACAGAAAAATAGTGTATACAAAAAAAAAAAAATAAATTAATCTAAAATTTAAGTGCACATAATCTGTAAAGAGAAATGTTTAAAAAAAAAGGAATTAGATAAAACTAATTTAAAAAAATGATTTATTAAAGATTACATTTTTTTTTCTTTAAATAAAAGAGGAAAAAATTCAAATTTGTTTATTTATTTATTAAAATGCATACATAGGTATATGAGCCGTTCACAAGCTAAATCGATTAACATAATTTCTTGAGGTTTTTTAGTTCCAGAATTCAATTTATTCTTAGTTTTTTCATACTCATAAGAAGTTGATGTGATGATAAGACGCTGAACTTTTAAATTAAGAACACTTTTTTCGGTCATCGAATCATAATTAATTCATTACAGGAGGTACTTTATTACTTTTCTGTACTTTTTTTTTTTTTTTTTTTTTTTTGGAGTTAATCGATTTGACATTGTGAACGGCTTATTGTGTAGGTACATGAATTTTTGTTTTGTTTTAGAGCTTATCTATTTAAAATTGTAAATTAAAATAAATTTTAAATAATACGTTTAATTAAAAACAATCGAATGTTTGAAAAATGCATTGAATAAGAGATTTTTTTAAACAAAATTTTACAATTTAATGATGACATAACATGTGATTTATTAAGAATTTTGGAGGAAGGCAAAATAAAATTCCAAGTAAATATACTTTTTTTTTTGTATTATAGACATTGAGATATAATATATGTAAATGTATTTACATATGTATGTGTACTTAAACTTATAAAATTGACCAAGGTTTAATTTTATGTAATAAATACAGATATATAGAATAAAAGGAAAGTAGATATCTAAACATTTTTTTTATTCAGCACTTTTTTTTAGATATTAAAAAAAAATTATTTAATAAAAAATTTAATCAAATTGGGTTTGCAATACAATATAGGGGCTTCCATGCATTATCATCTTTATTTTGTTTCAATAAAAAATAATTTGATTGCTCAAATCACATCACACGCCACACGGGTCTCTACACTCTCTACCCTACATACATATGCATATATCATATCTTATACGTATTAAGCTACTAAATAAAAAATTGTTCAGATTTTTGAGTTTTTGACGTAAGATACAAATTCCATGAAAGCAAAAAATGATAAATTTTTTCGCATTTTTTTTACCTTTGTTAAAAAAATAATGTTAATCTTAATCAAGTTTTTTTTTTTTTTTTGTTTTTGAACAACTTACATATAAGTTTAAATATCGAAGAAAAAAAAACAATTCCAATAAATGTGAGATTTAATTTTTTTTCCTTAGAATTACTAATTGCTGAATATTGTGAGTATTTTAGACCAAGGAAAAAAATATACAAGCTGATTATCTATGAACAGGAAAAATCTATTATTGCACTTTTTCTTTTTAAATTTTTAAGAATAGATAGTTATTCATTCGATTTTATTTAATTTTTATAATAGTTTTTTTTAATTCGAAAAAAATTGATATATATATTTTTTTACATTTGAAAAAATTTATTAATTAGAATTATTTATTAAATCAAAAAAAAAAACACTCCACCGTTTGCATTATAAATTATTTTACACCGAAACACTTTTTTTATGAAGAAAAATAAAAAATTATAAAAAAATATAGATTGTTTTAAATTGCTGGTGCAAAAAAAAAATGAAGGAAAATTTATAGTTGCACTTTGACAAAAATAATATTGAGCCATATCTTGACGTGGCCCAACTTTATAGTGACATCTATTGTAGAGAACATGTACTATAAAATGTCAAATAATTGTTTGGAGATGTTAAGAAGTGATCACACTAACGGTTTCACAATGAAGTTAGCATTAAAAAAAATTCCCATTTTCATATTACCTAGTATTTCTTTTTCCTAATTTCGTTTTTCATCATTTTTTTATTTTTAAAAAGGCATTGATAAAGGTACTTTTTGGAAAATATTTTTTTCAAGGTACTTTTGACAGTTTATTAATATGAAATTTCTATAATGTGAAAAGTACCTTACATTTAAAAGTATATACATATGTAATTTAAACTTTCTGATTTAGTCACGATGTGGTGTTAATTGTAGAAAAGGATTACGTGTAAATTGTGGATTAGTAGTACCAGCCTTATATATTCAGAAATTTCCGTATTCGTGTTTCAAGGATATTTTATTTTTATTTATTTATTTATTTAATTATTTATTAGCCTATTAGACTTTTTTCATAATTCATTACAATATATAACTTATGACTAAATTTTTAATTTAAAGCTCACTACCTAAGGATTTTACATATTTTTTAACTTTTAACTAAGTGGTAAAAAATACAATGAACATTTATTATTTAGGTTTTACTTTTGAAAACTAATTTTGATCATTAATGATAGATCGTCAAAAAATTCCCTTTTTAGGAAAAAAATTCCAAAAGACGTCAAGAAAAAATAATGGGACAAAACACATATTATTTTATTTAAAAAATCACAAATTATATAATTTTATTTAAGGGAAAAAAGTGAAGAATTTGTTTTCTTACTGAGGAAAAAAAGAAGAAAAATTGCCCTTTTAGAGAATTACAATTTACAAAGTGTCATGGCAGTACTAATTTCGATGTTTTTCAAATCTGATTAATCTGTTTGCGATTATATTGACGGGTGAATTTATTTTTTCAGATTTTTGGAATTCGGACAGTTCCTGGTTGTTAATTTTGTGTATATGCAAGAGGGCTGGCAGAATTAAAAAGAACTGAAATAATTAATTCTTTTCCAAAAAAAAAAAAATAATAATAATAATTGATTGACGTGTTTGTAGATTTATTTTTTGTGTTAAAGAAAGGTTGTATGTGAATTTTATTAAATAGCAGGGAGGGAACCTTTTTTTGTGTCCTTATTTTGAGGATATTTCATCTTCTTTTTTGTTGAATTACATATGAATTAACTTTTTTTTGAAAATGTTTTCCTGGTGACATTTTTACTCCCCAAGTTCCTATATATACACACACAAACACACAAGAAAAGGGAAAAAAACGTTCTGTTAATAACAATTAACAAGTCGTACCTAGAAGAAAAAAGTTGAGATCCTGTTTTCAATTTAAATCGGCAATTATTTTGGGGGAAAAAAGCAAGAATTAAAAAAATATTTAATTTCCATCAATTTTGTTTTCCGTTTTCCTTTTTCCTTTTGCGATATTATTGAAATAAATACGGTATTTTTTTTTCTTTTTCGAAAAAAAAAGTAAAAAGGAAAAAAATGTCAAACAAGACAAGTAAGTATGAATATTTTATATCTAAATTAAAAATTCCTTTTATATGTTTTCAATTTAAAATGCTAATAATTTTATTTTTTTATGAAATTATTTGTTTGAAAAAAAATTCTGTAGAAATTCATTTTATCTTTCAGTGTTTACATTTTTTCAAAGAATGTTTTGATTTCAGTTTTTTGTTGTTGTTGCCTTTCTAAATTGTTTCTGTTTTTTTCTTATAAGTCTAGCTAGATTTCTTTTACAAAAGAATTTTTTTTAATTAAAAGCAAAGAAAAAAAGAAGTAAATAGGTATATATATATATATATTTTTCACTGGAAATAAATACCAAATAAAAAAAAATTAAAAAGTAGAAGTATCTATTAAATAGAATGAAACATGTACCTTACAACTTTAAGTTGTCTGCGTGCAATTCATTTTTATGGAAAATCAATATTATGTGTAGAGATGGAGCTATATAGAGTTTACTTTATTATTAAAGCGCCAGGCCTCTCAACTGTACCTATATGCTAGGTAACACAACAATCATAAGGATATTATGATGAAGATGATATGATGTTTGTAGATACTTATATATATGTCATAATATAAATATAGATTTATCTATCTAAAAATACCAGATAGAGAAAAAAAAAATACATGAATGTATCTTATATACATAGGTACTTGATGTTTATGTACCTGATTAAGTAGAGGGAACATTGTTTTGTTGTAGGTATTATTAGACACATTTAAACTTTAACAAACAAACAAAAAGAAAAATGTATCTAATTAGGCGTATTGATGGGGAATGAGAAATTATTCGTATTCCTTTTATGAATTAAAAGTTAATTTTCATTATATTACATTTTTACACTATAATTAAAGTTTAGTAGGATATTTTAAATGTAAATATTACAAATTAATCCTTTTTTATTTATAAAATTACAAAAACCTTTAAGTAAAATTAAAATTGATCAATATTTTATGGGAAAGTAGAAAATTGGGTGCACGCACATCTAATCTTTTGTATTTGCTCTGTTTTATTTATTTATTGTGAACCGTTACTTTAAAAAAATGATATAGAAAAGCCTTATTTCAGTTTATCTCCATCTAAAAATTTTTTCTTTCTTTCTTTATTTTATCATCCATGGCCATGGCTTCTTAGTTGTATATAGTTTTTAAAAACAACAATTTTTAAATTTTTGATTATTTATTTATTAATTTGAAAATTTTATATTATTTTTGTTTTTCAGGTGAAATTGATGAAATTATAAAACAATTAAATGAATTAACAATAAGTGAATCTAAATTAGATGATACATTAAAAATAATAAAAAAATGTACATTACATTATGAAATGAATAAAAATGATACAACAACAGCAACAACAACAACAAATATAGATAATTTAAATGATATATTTGTAAAAATATTAAATTATAAAAATTTAAATGAATGCGAAATAAATGATAATGATAAAGGAAAATTAGTTGAATTATATAAAGAAACAGCAAAATGTATTGCAGAAATAACAAAAACAGATGCACAACGAAAAATATTCACAAAAAATAATGTGATAAATGCATTAATAGATATATTAAAAGATAATATATTAATTAATAATTTTGATATAGATTTAATAATACAAATATGCCGTGCATTAGGTAATATATGCTATGCAAATGATGAAGCAAGAGATATTATTGTTAGTATAAATGGTGATGAATATATAATTAAATTATTGGATGTTCATATAAAATGTGATAAAAATATAATAAAAGAAAAAAATACACAAATAAAAGATGATGTAGTAGTAGATGAAGACCAAGAAAAAGATATTGGATCAACAGCATCATCATCATCATCTGTAACAACAACAAAAACATCATCATCACCATCATCATCATTGTCAACTAAAGAATTACAATTTGTTAAAGTACGTGGTGGTTTGATATCAAATTATTTATTAGGTGAAGAAAATTTAGCAAAACGTGCTATGAATTACAAAATGATGGAAAAAATTCAAAATATTATTGATAAATGTTGTATAAATGATAAAGAAATTGAAATAAATGAAGATGTATTAGCACATACATTACCACCATTAAGTATATTAACAGAAAATGTTGCTGATATAACATTTGATATAAAATTAAATAAACAATTAGCTAAAATATTAGCAATATCAAAAAATCCAGATTTAGCTGAATTATGCCTTGAATTATTACATTATCAAGCTGAAAATGATGATGTTAAATTATTATTAGCTAAAGAAGGTTTATGTGAAACAATATATCGTTTATTGGAAAAATATAAAACATTAGCTGATTGTAATGGAGCTAGAGCTTTAATGAAATTAGCATGTGATTTAATTGTTTTAATATTAACTGGAGGTAAAATAAATAAACCTTAAGAGTTTTTTTTGGATTGTGTCTCTTGATTATTTTTCAAGAAAAAATTAGTAAATTTCCTTTTTTTTTTAAATTTTCAAATAGATGAATCAATGCACTACCTCTATACAACATCACTTTTAAAAAATATGGAAGATTGGCTAGACTCAAATGATATTGATTTATTAACAACTGGAGTTCTTGCCTTAGGAAATTTTGCACGAACAGATAGCCATTGTATTTATATGGTTGAAAATAAAATTATGAATAAATTATTGGGTAAATAAACTTACAAAATAAAATGAATATTTTTGAAAAAAGTGCCAATGTATTATTGCATTTAACGGTACGATGACGAAAACAAGATACAACAAAAAGGAAGATTATCGTTTTGTTTGATACAATAAAATTGAAACAATTTATTTATTAATTTTTTGTGTATTTTTTTTTATTAAACAGATATTCTGTCGAAAAACAATGGAGTAGATGATAATATGAGATTACAACATGCACTTTTAAGCGCATTAAGGAATCTTGTTATACCAAAGCCTAATAAAGGAGCTGTCATAAAAGCTGGCTTAGTACAAACAATATTACCAATGTTAGAAATTCATCAGCCACCAGTTGTATTTAAATTACTTGGTACACTTAGAATGACTGTAGATGGACAAGGTAAAAATTTATTATTTATTTCACTTTTTCCTTTTTTTTTTTAATTTTCAAAAGATAAACCAGTTAGGATAGAACGAAGTTAATGGGTTCAAGTCAGTACTTTACTTTGTTAAATTAAAGCCTAATGCTTACCTGTTTAGAGTTCAGTGTCAAATTCTATTTATTCTAAAAAAAACTGTTTGAATTTTTTCCACAAAACTTTTTGCAAAAGAGAGTGACATAAAGTTAATTCTGCGAGCATTCAAATTTAAAAGTAGAAATAGACTAATCTAGTGCTGGCTCTACAATCTTGCTTTAAGTAATGAGGTGTGAATGCGAAAGCGATGTATGTATATTTTAGCGTATAGAGACAAGATATGCAACAAAATCTACGTTTTCAATCTAGGATGTAAATAAAGCATAAAGAATACATTTTTTGTTTGTCGTTATTTTCACTCAAATCAGGAAATTGGTTCATTGAACTTCGTTTTGTGTAAATAAAATAAAAAAATTAATTAAAATTACAGCTGCGAGATTAATTTTAAAGTTAACACTAAAATTTATCAATTTCACCAAATTTTAATTTTATATTTTTTATTTTTTGAAATATTAGAGGATTTAGCATTGGAATTATTACAAAATAAAAAATTAATTGAACAATTAGTTAAATGGAGTAAATCATCGGATTTTGCATGTGTTACTGGTGAATCATTACGTTTAATGGCATGGTTAATAAAACACGCATATCAAACGCATCGAGATAAAGATTATATTGCAATTAGATCAAAATCAAAAGATAAACTACCAACAACAACAACAACAACAGAAATAATAAGTAATGAAGAAGATGGAGCAATTGGTGGTTGCAGTAACAATGATAATTCAATAAAATCATCAAATCAACAATTAAATAATAATAAAATAAATGAAAAAAGTATAAAGGAATTTGTTATGACTGATGGTGCTGTTGAAAGTATGATAAATATGTTAACATCACAGCATGTTGTAATGCAAAATGAAGCCTTAATTGCCTTATGCATTATATCATCGATATTTTTATTAAAAAGTCAATCATCATTATCTGAATATAAAAATGACATTGATGAAATAAGTTTTAATTTAATTGATTTATTTATTAATTATGAAATAGGTAAAAAACTTGCTGAATTAATAAAACGTTCATCAGATAATATGACAAAAGAAATTGTTGAAAATTTACAAACATTTACAAAAATTTTACAAAAATCCGATAAATTAAATAAACATTTAGAATTAAATAATGTTAATGAATTGCTTAAATCAATTCCGATTTTAACTGAATATTGTACACTTTAAATTACTTTTTTTTTTTTGTAAAGTTTTTAATATTTTTTTTTGATTAATTTGTATTTTAAATTTGAAATTTCAATTAAATGTAAAAGAAAAACAAGCAATAACGGTGAAACAAAAAAAACAAAAAATTTTTAAGTAGTAGGTAAATTTGTGGTATACATTTGCGTTCATTTATTTTCCTACTTAATTTTAATAACACATTCTTTTTATTTTTAATTTTATTTTTTAATTTCCAATGTAAAACAAAAATGTTTTGGGAAAGTTTAATATTTTTATTTAAAAAAACAAAAAATAATAATAAAAAGAAATTACAAAGTAAATGAGAAAATAAAACTGAAAAACAGTCAAACTGTTTAGCATTTAAAAAATAATTAAAACTTAGAAAAAAAAAATTATAAATAAAAAAAAAAGAGTAAAAGTAATTAGTAAATGGAAGTATTATGAGATGCATGAAATAAAAATAGCTAATTTTCAGTTTATTTCAATTCTATTATGATTTTTAATTAATTTTTTGTTTTTTTTTTAACAAAAAATATTTTATCGTTTTTATGTTCGCCATTATTGTCATCAATTATTTATATTTTGTTTAAAAAAAACCGCACAAAATAAAAAAAAGTGGATCATCTGAGAAAAAAAAAAAGTAAAAAAAAAAAACATTTTTAAAATTAAGTAACATATAGATTTTATTCATAATTAAATGTGAAAAAATATCAATTTTTTTAAAATTATTTTCATAAAATTTAGTAATATAGAAATGTAAAAAAAAGAAAGAACAGAACACTTTAAAGGCATAAGCACAAGAATTATTATAGATAATTTCCAAAGAACCAATACAAAACGGAAGAAATAAAAACGTCTTTTTATAAGTACGTTCTAAGTACGTAGTACAATAAGGCATTATCGAATAATTTTTTAATGTTTGACTGATAAATATTTTTTTTTCTAAATAAATTTTCATGATAAGCGAGCTCATTTTAATATTGTAAAATGTAATTGTTTTTGTTGAGCTTATGTCCATAATTGAGTAGTTTGCTTAAAATTTTTCTTTTCTTTTGCTTTTTTTTGTGATGTCAGTTACACAAATTTTTAATTAAAACAACAAAAAAAATGTTAACTTTAAAAAAAAAATAGAAAATCGTAATAGAAAAAAAATTAGTAAAAAAAATAAAGCATACATTATAGGTTAAAATTTAATAACAATAACTTTAGAAAAAAAAAGTGTAAAATTAATTATTCTTTTCTAGGAATTTTTAAAAATAATAATTTCACACATACATTCATAAATAAATACACAACATGATTAAGAAATAGTGTTGTGCTTGAAATTTTTTTATAATATAAAAAATTAAAATAAGTGCTTTAAAAAAAAAGAAAAGAAAAGAAAAAAAGGAAAATAAATATATAAATTATGTATACTGCATTTGCACATTTTATGCGATATCATCTTGGCTGTTTTGGAAAATTCAAGCTTGATTGCGTCATCTTGCGTGCATTCATATAAAACTAGAAAACATGGAGACAAAATTTGCAAGCAAGATTATTTACAATTATGAAGTCTTTTCGACATTTTCAAAAATTTTAACAACAAAAAAGTGCTGTCGCTATAAACATTGTTCGTGTTTCATTAATTTAATAATATAATTTTATGTGAACTAAATGCTGATAACTACAATTTGATTGAAAGTCAAAATTAAAAGTTATACGTGCTAAATGTCAAAAAATTTCAACTCATAACACTCATATGGTAATATAGTTTTTATTCTTTATCAAAATTTACAGTGCAAGCAATTCAAAATGTTTAAAGGGCTGGCGTAAGATTTCCTTACAAGCTTGATTTTATGAAGTCTACAATTTGCAAGATTGATTCTATGAATCTTTTGACAAGTCAATCTTGCGGATAGCTTGAACTTTTGAAAACAGCCTTCATTTAATATAAGATATAAAAAAAATTCAGGGAAAATCAACGAACCATATTAATTCAATAATTTTTTTACACACACACACAAAGCACTCAAATGAAAAAAAAAATGAAATTTTGATTTACTAAAAAGAAATTATTTGGAGAGTTGTAATACACAATTTTAATATTTGGTAAATTTAAAATGCGTAGAAACAAATTAAGTTTCATTAAAGAATTCGAAAAATTTTTTTTGGTCCAATTTCAAGGGTATTCTTTTTAGGAAAGGTTTATGCTTTTTTTTACTATTATATTTGAATTGACTTATAAACTTGTTGCTTATTCTCATTACTTCTTCAATTAAGATTTTAAAATGAACCAATATTTAATCGATCTTTTTTCGTCACATCAATTTAAAAAATTTTTCGTATAAAAAAATACATCATTGAAAGAACCCAGTAGCTGACAAAATTATTTTAACATGTTTTTTTTTTAATTCGTATGTTTTTTCTTTTCTATTGAATTGTAGGGTTTCTACTGTACGTTCATCTTGAAAATTATTAAATGATCGTCAAATTGATGAACTTGAAACTTTGAGTTGCTGAATTTCATAAATTGACGACCATTCAACGTTTTTAAAGGTTAATTTCTATTTATTATTTTTTAACTGTACTTCGAAGAGTTTTTTTTTTTTTTTTTGCATTAATAATGTGACTTCTTCTGCCCAGTTATTCATCATTAAAAAAGAAAAAAATATAATTATATTAAGTTATTTCACGTAGTGTTCGTTTTTTGAACATACCTACTTAGTTTTTTTTTTTTTTTTTTTTTTTTTTTACGAATTTTCAAATTTCAAAGTCAAAGATTTTTCAAAGGGAAATTTTTTTTTAAATAATTTTAATTTTCAACTGATGCATTTTAATAAACAAGTCTGAAGTTTTTTTTATTTTGAATACATTTGCATAAAACACTACCTACACAAAAAATCTGAACAATTTTGTTGCATTTGTTTTTAAAAGAAAAAAACTTATAACACAATCAATTTTTCATAATCTTCATAGTTCATATCCTTCAAGATAACAAGAAAAACCTTAGAATATTTGAAAAAGCAAATGAAAAATTTATTTTGAAATTATTTTTAACGTTTGCCGTAGAAAAGAAAAAATAAAGTAGCATAAATTATGATTAAAGTCAGAGAGTCATCCAATCAGTATCATTTTAGAATATAATTTTTTTTCTTATATAATTTTAATTTACAACTTAAATGAAAAAGACTTTCATATTTAAAAGAATGTTGTTTTTCTTATTCATCTTACATTTTTGTTTGTTGAATAAATAAAATAATAATAAATTATTTTAGTTATTTAATATTTTTTATTCACCTGTGAAAATAATAAAAAAAACCAGTGTTTTAAAATTCAATAAAATAAATCACATTTTTTCTATAATTATTATCAATAGGGTAGTTTTCTTTTTTGATATTTTTCTTAAAAGAGTAGTAGAACAAAAAATAAAAATAAAAAACGAAACAAAATGTAATGAAAAAAGGTGTAAAATTTGGAAAATTATTTATAAATAAAATATAAAAAAAAATAGAAAAAAGAAATTTTAATAAAAAGAAAAAAAAAATTGAAAAGAAATGAAAAAAAATAGATATATACATATATAAATTAATCCTTCTTTATTTTCTCTAATTATATCGTTGTATATTGTACATGTATTAAAAATCCAAGATTATTTAACAGAAATAAAAATAAATAAAAACAATAATGTAACAAGACGAAAACACTACTTTCTATATTTTTTTTAATCAAATTTAAGGTCGATCCACACATATCCGATCCGCTTCCCCTCCATTTGTATGTGATCTATAATCGCAAACGGGCCGGATGTATGTGAATAGAATGTATCTGAATTCTGAACATGCAAAAATGTCTGAGTCTGATCGAACAGAGGGGAACTTAATCGGATGTGTGTGGACTGTGGGTGTGGATCGATCTTTATACGGTAACATTATCAGAATTATAAATTTTTTTTTAGGTAGACATTTTAAAACACGTATATTGCACAGAATTTTTTTTAAAATAAATTTTTGAAATTTGAACAACAAATAAATAAATATTAAAAAAAATCATCACCTGTTGGACATATTTAACATAAAATTATATATGTTCATAATATTATTTGTCTCACTGAAAATTTAAAAATTGTAATTTATATTTGGAAAATAAAAACAAAATCAAACTAGAAAAAAAATCCATGTGTTTTTTGAAATTCTATTAAGGCAATGAAAATATTATCAGAAGAAGGAAAAAAAATAAAGTAATAGCGAACAATAAATGAGCTAAAGTATATAAGCCAATTAAACTGAAATAAACTCGATGTTAGGTCCAGCGGATGTCAATGTCGCAAGATCAAGTCATAATCTTCGAGGGTTTATAACTTGTAATTAACTAATGTCAATCTATCATGTACCAATTTAAAAAACTTATAAATACATACATATTCTTAAGTTTAACAATTTAATTTAATACACCATATTAAAAGTTTCAATTTCAAATTAGTAACAAGTTTTGCAATTTAGAAAATATCTAATTACTGCATGTACTTTTTTTTTTTTTTTTGATTCCATAGAATTACAAGAGTGGTAGGGAATGTGTTTTCTTCGTTTTTTTATCCTTATGGTCCACTTTCTGGTTGTACTTGTTGTTGTTGTTCCTGTAAAAGTAACATGTTTTGTTCTTTGCATTTTTGACGCTATTTGTCTGTTAATTTTTTTCATTTCGTACATTTCTTTGGCTACTAAATGGTAGTATTGTGATCTTGAGTCTGCGTTCTGGTAGATATCTCTTTCGATTTTCACTGCATATGAAACCAAATTATGCATTCTTTTGTTCATCATTAGGAAGCGATCAAATGTTGGAACAACTGCTTGAATAAGTCTATAAACTAGATGATTTCTGATATCCTTTGTCACAATATAATGTAAATTTTTTGTTGTTACAGATGTTGGATCTGATGGCACTTGACCAGGTTGTTGTTGTTGTTGTTTTGGTTGTTGCTACTGTTGGGCGGCTGCTGAAGCTGCTTCTGCTATTTCCAGTTGACCAATTGCTACCATATTACCCATATTACTGTTTGTTATTATCACATTACCCATACTTCCTTGGGAAATACTATTCATACCTATTATATAAAAATTTATTTAAAATCTCGCAACAAAATTCCACACAACAAACTTAACATAACTTTTAATCTTTAGTATTTTTCATGGATAACTTTATCAGTATTTAAAAACAAATAAAGCCTTTTATTTTTTTCTACTTCTTATATAATATTTACTATTTTATTTTCAAAAGCAACGATTTCTCCAGTTAAAATATTATTAATGTTTTCAAAACATGTTACTTTTCAGAATATATTTTTTTTCTATTTAAAAGAAGTGTGGAAATAATTATAAACTCTACTTACCTTGCATGTTGACTGTTTGAGTTCCGCTATTCGATATGGACATTGGTTCACCCCAATTACAAATCCGGTAAGTTACTTTCTAATTCAAATATGTATATCCAATGCTGTTGAAACGTCTAAAAAATTTTATAAAAGTAAAGATAAAAAAACGAAAAAAATTTAATAAGTAAAATGTCAAAATTGAAAATGTTTTTCTTTTTTCAAAAAAAATTATTTCAAATGTAATGAAGCAGTTAAAAAAATAGAAAAAAAATTATTGAAAAAAAGAAGATTGATAGAGATTTGTTTGTTCATGAAAAGAAGAAGTTGTCATCAATGTACCTGGGTCAGTTGCTAATTGAGGGAATCTTTCCATTTTAACCCTCTTTTGAGGTGGCTCATCTAAATGATCTGCCATAATTGTAAGTTGAATAAATTTTATTATTGATTTCCTATATAGTTTTCTTCATTTTTTTTTTAAATAAATTAGACAAATAACACTTCTCGTTTATTGTTTATCTATATTTTTTTTCAAAAATTAAATATAAAGAAAATTGAAAATTTGTATTTCGTTTTATTTCTTCAAAAGGATTATTTTGTATTCGTTTTTTGACACAAATTAAAAAACAAAAGGTAAATACAAAATTTTTTTTTTTCTAAGTCACAGTCTACTATTAAATTTTTTATTTTTTTTTAAAATAAAATGTTTAAAGTGTTTTTTACTTTTTGTGATTCATTATTGAATAATTGAGTTGAAAAATTGTTGTTTCTTTTAATTTTAGCACAAAAAATTTGATATGGAAAAAAGAAATATAAATACGATACGATATTTGCTTCAGATTTTTTCCAAATAAATAAACAATGGCAAATTGGAGTGAATTCGCTTGATTTTTGGTTGATGACACACACAAAGGGCCTGTACACATTGGGATTGATTAGGCCAGCTTGAAACAGGTTTTTTAAATGAACGGGATGAAAAGGTAGTCAGTTTACCTCGTCATGCTCGTTAATGAGCATGAGCACATTAGGTTGTTGTTACAACGACGCAAACCGGTTATAAAATCTGTTTTTACAACTGCTCAAACTACATCTGAAGGTGGCACGACCAGTTGTAACGAGAGTATGAGTGTATTACAACCGTGAAGCTAAAATTATTTTGGATGATTCTTATTATACCAAGTTGGAAAAAATTATACCATTATTGTTACTCGCAGCGCAACAATAACAGGTTTAACCACCAAGTGTGCAAAGGGTGAATCTCGTTAAACCAAAAAGTACCTGGACTAACGAGATTGAAAACCAATACAAATGCAATTTTTTCTTACAAAATGATTTGCAGTGCACACATACAAAGAAATTTTAGTGTATTACATAAAAATCAGTCTGGCTCATTAGTGCTGAGTGTGGATTCGAAGTAACTAGAATGAAACAGGTTTCAAGCTGGCCTAATCAATCCCAATGTGTACAGGCCCAAAGAGAATGACGGAATTTACACGACACAGCAATTGCTCTATCCATCAACCACCAAGCAACGATTTCTAGGCGATCGGGGTGAGGCAAATTGAGGGGTAGCACATCACTTGTGTACCAAAAATTTCACCAAGTAATTTGAAATTTCCTCTATTTCTTTTTCGTAATTTTTTCAACTCTGCTTTATTTCTTTTTCGATTTTGAGAAAGCAGTATTAAAAATCGTTACTTTATAAAGAGAAAAAGTAAATTCAAAAAGTGAAAAAAATTTATATTTTTCGAAAGTGATGAAACATTGAAATAGGTGAATAAAATAATTTTTTAAATTTTAAAGTTAAATATTTTTTTTATATTTTTTATTTTTCAAATGAAAAAGAAAATATTTTAAGTTACCTTTTTTTTTTCAAATTACTTAACGTTTATTTAAATGTAAATATAAGAATATTAGAACAAAAGAAAATTTTAAAGAAGAAGCATTTTCCGTCATTTTGCTGCATGGATGATTGCTCGACTGTGTAAATGCAAGAGTACATCACGCAGCAAGTTCAAAGCAAAACGCCAAAAACTCGTACAGCAATTGCTGCATCGTATAAATTACCCCAATGGAATAATATAGAGATGCGAAAAAGAAAATGAAACAAAATTGATAAAGACCCTGTGCGGGCAGAGAAGGAGGTATCATATTTTTATTTTTTATGAAAAAGAAAAAGCTTTCAATCTTTGATTTTTTTCTTCTATGACTGGGTTTATACGGCCACTTTTTTACCGTTTGTAGAACGTAAAAACCGGTTTTATATGGAAAAGAAGTAGGAAGTATGCGGTGGGAAGTCACTCACAGGTTAATCAATCTTTTTCTTCGATCACGGCTGTTCCTTTTTGTGCTATATTCGTTACTTTGAAATTTTTTTCATATTATCGCAATTTCTTCAGTTAACCATATGAGTATATGACCTTATTACCATATACCATACCAATTACCAAGCAAGAAATAAGTATAAAAGAGAATAAAGAGAATTTTAGTTAGGGTAAAAAAGTGACTATGTAAACGTACGTACGTCATTTTCGTAATTTATCAAAGCGTAATGGATGATAAGGTCATGCAAAAAACCGTACGTATAAACCTGGTCTATTATATAAATTTTGTTTTATATTATGTTCTGAAGCTTGAATGCACACATGCAAGCGAAAACAGGTTTTACATTGTGTTCTTTCTAATCATATACACAAAGTCTTAAAATATTTCTTTCTTCCCTTTTGAAGATTTTTAATGTATAATTGCATTAATAATTTGACCTTATGTACCTACATATACTATACATATATGTAATTATATTCAGTTTTTGAATAAAATATGGTAGGTATGTATAGTATATGATAGAAAAATTATTTAAGATACCTGTTATATACTATATTACAGTGGCGGCTCGTGGGGAAATCAAATGGTGGGGCTGCTTAAGGTTTCATGGATGTTAGCACTCGAATCAATGTTAACATGTTTTTTTGAAAAATCCGTTTTTCAATTTGAAAATATTCGAACTCTTCTATGCGATTGTTTTGAAATTTTTGCAAGGTATTTTTCTTATTATCTACTCTCTACGAAACTACCTCTGACATGCCAAAGATCCTTTCAATAAGACGCGACTTATAGAGCACCGAAAAAACTAAGCGCATCAATGCTTAGGCTCCGAAAGTTGTAGAAAAAAAAGCTCAAAACATCGTTTTTTGTGAAGACAGTTTATTTGGGTTTCTGCTCGGATTTCAACACTTTTAAATAATCTGGTATGTCCTTTTATTTAGAATCCTTACATCTTTAGAAAAATATTTTACCATGTAAATCCTATGAGAAAGAAAATTATGAGACAAATTTGTGTTGTATTGGCCTATTTTACACGATACGACAATTGTCGAATGCGACACGAACTTGTTGGAGAGAAGAGGGAAGAGTCCCCTATTTTACACGATATGACAATTGTTGAATGCGACACGAACTTGTTGGAGAAAAGAGTGAAGAGTCCCGGGATTCGACAATTGTCGTATCGTGTAAAATAGGCCATTGTTACTTTGTAAGACGCAACATTTTCTGAATTTAAGGGCAGAACTGAAATTGCCGCACGAACACAAATTTCTTCTGAACAAAAATGAATGAAGAGAGAGAATGATTCATATTTCATACACAAATATATGAAATAATACTCATTTTTAGGGCTATTGTCAGTGCTGCCACTCGTCAATTTTTTTCCGTATCCAAATGGAGACCAAAAGAGTATCCAATCCAAGAAAAAAGTATCCACAAAGATGAAAGTGTTATTTTTCCAGTTTTTATATGCTGCAATTCTAATTCTATTATTTTCTTTTTTACCATTTCCAATTCCATTACTTCCATTTTTTAGTATATAGATGAGATAAATGAATTTTAGAACATGAAAATTGAGACAAATAGTGTTTGTAACGTAGTTTTCTTTCAATCAGTGTCAAAATTAAAATTTTACTATTCAAAGTCTAGGTTTTATCGAAAAAGTATCCAAATGAAAAAAAAAGTATCTTTCGTATCCACTGCTAAAATTTCGAAAAATCGTAGCCAATTTGATACGATTGTATCCATTTGGCAGCACTGGCTATTGTTAAACTGCTCCATAGAGTATGATCACTATGAATTATGATCTTATTAATCATACAAAAAGAATAAAATTATTCAAAGAGAATTGAAATATGTTGAACGCCATGTATTGTAATTTGTATGTATACATATATATTGTATTTCAATTCTCTTTGCATATACTTGCATCAGTACACATGTACTTTGAAAAACAATTTACAGCAAATTATTTTTTTAGGAATAATTTCAAATTTATTTTAATGAAATTCTGCAATTTTATGCAATTTAAGGTGAAATTCTTTATGGGGCACTGCCCTATTTGCCCTTAAGGTAGAGCCACGTCTGCTGTATTATAAATTTGAAAATATTATTTTTAAGTAAACTTTGATAAAAGTGAAAAATTCTCAATTAATTAAAATGTTTTTATATAACTTTTTTGTTTTTCTTCTAATGACAACCTTGACTTATGTCAATGCGAGTTTTTGTCTTGTTTCGAAATTTATCTTGAAAACAAACAAAAAATACAAGAAAAGCGTAAAAGATAATTTAAAAGAGACCCCTTCATCAGGATGCTAAACTAGAGCTTTTCACAACAAAAATTTTAAAACGATATCAGAAAAAAAAAGAAAAAACTAAAATCATTTATTCCAGTTCTAAGCATTATATGGCATGAACACATTACGTGGTTATAACAACGGACGTAAATCGGTTTTAAAACCTGTTTTTAAACTGCTCAAATTACATCTGAAGGTGGCACGATCAGTTGTAATGAGAGTATGAGTGTATTACACCCGTGAAGCTAAAATTATTTTAGATGATTTCTTATTATACCAAGTTGAAAAAAATTATACCATTATTGTTACTCCCAGCGCAAAATAATCGGTTTAACCACCTAATGTGTACAGGCAGATAGATTATATAAGTACACAAAATATTGATTCATACAGCAATTTACAAATACAATCATATCATTGCCATCGTTATATATTCATTTGTTTCATATCAACGTATGTTTTTCATATCCCAATTCATTCTATTGAATTCTAAAGAGCTTCAGAATAGAGCTTTCTCAAGTGAATTTTTCAGCTTTCTCAAGTAAATTTTTATAAACAAGTAAAAAATGTGAATTTTTTCGTTCCTCATGAAGCAATCTTTTATTACTTAATACTTTTTGGTTGACAGTTGTCTTATTTTCCGTTTTTTATTATAAATATAGGTTCACTTTAAGTGTCATATACGGAGAATTCATCCTACTTTTGTAAGTTTTTTAAATTTTAACTACATACATATGTACATATATATTATTTACTTTTACCTTTGTATATGAATTCATATGACATATACAAAGCTTTTACTAAATGAAATATGATAATAGAAACATTATCTTGCAAAATGAAAATCTGAATCTCTCGTTATTTGTTAATACAAAAGCCAAGTCGCCAAATTTTCAACGATATTTATAGCCATGATGATAGCAGAATTAATTTTTATTAGTATAGTATAGTATCAATGACAATGTATTCTATAACAGACTAATTATTCTAGTATATTGAAATAGTCAGAACCAGTTGACCTCCAATCTCAAAGTTTGGCCTCCAATCTAAAAGCTGTTTAAGCTCTTTCTTATTCTCATGATTTTTCTTAATTTCTCACTTTTTTAAAATATATTCTCTTTTCTATCTCTTTCCATACAATACATAGAAAATTTTAACAAAAATTTGAGAAATTTTAATATTTTTAACTCGCTATACAATCATTCTAATGGTTCTCATTACTATACAGAATCATATGGAAACAGCTTTCCTTTTACTGCATATTCAAATATATGGTAGAATACATACCATTTGGTTTTGTATAAGAATTTAACCAATTTATATGAGGAATTGAAGACATAGGATTTGAGGGTATATTTCAAGAAGAAAAAGTATACAAGTAGCTAATTTGCATATGATCACATTTATAAATTTTAATGATAATTTACATATCAAATTTATTAATTTGCATATCAAATTTGATCGTTTATCAGGTCAAATATAATGTTGATATTTTTATAAAATAATTTTATTGATAAATTCAATCAAAAATCCTTAATTTTCTAGCACTAAAAATCTTTTTTGCCCCAGGCAATCAGAAATCATAGCGATCAAAAATTTAAACAAAATCATCTACAAAAGTATCAAATGTTTTTGTACTTTAACGATTATATAGGACATTGTATATCCATATAAGAATTGTTTGATATAGTCAGAATTTTAAAAGTTGAGGTTTCGTATTATACTAGAAAAACATGCATAGAAAAAAAGATACTTACACACATGCGTTTTTTGTTGTAACACGTTTCTTCTTTCGTATATCTACACAAAAAAGATCACAAAGCTATGTAAAACATGCGCCAAAAAACCTCAACTCTTAAAATTCAGACTATAGTATGTGTTGACGATACCTGAAGAAAACATTGTTTATTTTTTAATAATAATATCCATTGATATACAAAATTGTATTAGGACACCCGCTGATATACTTTCGTTTGATAGTATATATGTTGACGGTAACAAAAAAAAAAACAAGTATAGGTGTTATACACATGTTTATTTTCAATACATATAATATCACTTCAAATAGGAAAAAAGATCTTTTTTCCTTATTACCCTTTATACCTTACCACTATATATTTATCAATGCAAAAGACCAAAAATATATAGTTATAATAATCATCGTACAAAAAAAAGTGTATATGTGTTTGAAAAAAATTTACAAATTAAATTATTTACTATACATATATATATATTATGCGTAAATGGTATTTTTGTGTTTTGTTGTTTTTGGAGAAGATACTATATGATATGTGTATGGTATATGAGAAATGAGAAATGTATGAATATAATATTTTTATTGTTGCATTTTTTCTCCCTTGTGTTTGCTTGTGTGTATATGTATATATTCCCAGCATTGATGAAATTTAACATGCCGAAGTCATTGAAAAGTAATGGATTCTCCTCAGTGGCGTCTCGTGACTTATTCACCTAGGTGTGCTACAGGGTAATTGAGAAAATTTAAGAAATTAAATATACATATATGTAGTTATATAGTAGCTCAACAAAGTATTCGGGCAGTACAAATATTTTTAATTTATCCTAAATAAAAAAAAATTTTTACAATAAAAGTATGAAACAAAATACTAAAAATAATTCTTTATTCTTATAACAACATATTTACGAAACAAACAGTCAACATTAATATCAAAAAAATTACAAAACAAACAGTTAAAAATTTCAGCTTCAATTTTTATTCCAATAAAATATTCGGGCAGTATGAACATTATAAAAAATAAGGTGCTTTTTGTCAAAGTCAGTACTTTGTTGAACCTCCTTTATGTTTTTTAACTTCTTCGAGTCTATTCAACAAGATTTAACCCTTCGTTATAATTTAAATTATACACCCACTCATCCATTTTTAATATCAAAATGTTACATTTTTTAATTCCTTAGACATGTATGTTTTCGTAAGACTAGAAAGCTGAAATTTGGCTAGAATATTTCTTGAAGGGTCTAATATTATAAAAACTTTAAATGATCGAAATCCGTTTACTAGGGTAAAAGCTATAGGGTAAAACACAATAAAAGTCATGTTTTAGACAAATACCCTTTTTCTTCTCTCTATTTTTTTCTCCTAATAATTATCCTGATCCTTAAAAAAAGTGTACATTTCAATTCTTGAACTATTTTCTGACTTATTGCATTTTATTTGACTCAAATCGGTGCAATACAGCACGAGTAGTTAAAGTTTAAAGTTTGCAAAAAAATAAAAAATAAAATAATTCAATATGTGAAAAATATGTGACGTTTCATACAAACAATTTTTTAATTCAATATTTCACTTGGCTTGGCTTTGTCTATAGGTGTGACTTTGATTTTGAAGTTTGTTCGAACTTCTTACAGAACCAACTTTATAATATGAAAGCGTACATTTTTTAAAGTTGCAAGGTTGTTAAAAATAACATTGAGTCTAATTGTAACTTGGGTTCTGCTTCAGAATTGAACACCTTCATTATATAACAACTGTATTGTTACAGTACGAGAACAAAGCCTCAAATTTCAATGCATAGGATTGAAAAGTATTAAAGTTCTTCTTGAGTAGAACTTCAATACATTTTGATAGAAATAATACTGAATGAGGTTGGGTTCTACATCAGAGCTTCACACCCTGGTTGTACTTGTATATTATTTATATTGTTTATATTATTTACGAAACGAGGACGGCTTCAAATGCACATCACTGAATGTGAGGCTGGGTTCTACATTATAATAGAACACTCTAGCTTTATATGGACATTACTATTGAAGTTATGAAAATTATTTTGAAGTTCTCAATTTTTTTTAAATTTGCTTTAGATTATATGGGTGTTCTGTGAACACCTTGAACACCCGGACGAGACGCCACTGATTCTCCTATAGATTACCAAGTAAGCGATGAAGTAATCGATGTTCAAATAATTAAAGATTTCTTTATTTACCACGTAGTATATGAAGTATACAATTACCAAGTAAGCGATGAAGTAATCGATGCTTAAATAATCAAAGATTTCTTTATTTACCATGTAGTATATGAAATGTATAATTACCAGGTAATAGAAGAAATAATCGATGAAATATGTAGTAATGGTTTTTTAAAAAAAAAGTATCGCAGAAACTTTTTATTGCATGAAATGATCGAAACCAAACATACCTAAAAAAATAAAATAATAAATTCTTAAAATAGAATTAAAATAAATAGAAGTATAAAAAATAAGAAATATGTAAGTAGGAGTAGGTATTATTTAAATTTTATTTACACACATTTTTTTTCCATAATTAAAAATAAGAAAAAAAATATAAGTTTTTATTTTCAAAGAAATTATGGATTTTTAATAGATTCTGCTTTGAAATGTCTTCCTTTTGCCAGTTTGAAGCCTTTTTTATTTCTGCTATGTATTCCATCTGGTATAAATTTCAGGAATATCGGGGGTAACCCTTTGAGAGATAATAGAAAAGCAACTATTTGAATTTAAGAAGTATAAAAATTTTATTTATAAATAATTTATCTTACTTACCTTTTTTTTATTTAAATTTTTTTCTTCTATAAAATATGTAGAGTAAATTTCACTCACTGCACTGCACATACTATATGAATTTGTTCTTTAAATTACATATATTAATAAATTATTTCACCAAAAATATTTATGTATATTTAATTTCTTTTTATAAATGTTCTAATAAATGAGGATAAATTACACTCACTATTAATTTGTCATTGAAAATAATGTTTTATGTTGTAAATACAAAACGCAAAACGCAATACGAACCTGTTCCGAAAATGACTCATTATTTCATAATAGAAGTACAATATAAATATGATATATACATATATGTACATACATTACACGTTCGTTTACCTAGTAATGCATCTTTTCATCGATTTCAATTTCATCGAAGAACTCATCGATTACCTGTGTAATACATTACCTATTTTCCTGCTGGGATGTACATATTAAAGAAACAGGTATATTTTTTTGTTTGAAACTAGAAAATAAATTTACAAGTTCAATATGTTTTTTAATATTTTTATGCGTATATTTTGGCTTGTGTTGAATTTACAATATATTTCAATATATGCATTAAAAAAATTTTTAGAACGACAAATGGGAATTAGGTGTGTGTATATGTATTTGTTATATGAATAATAATATTCTGTGCGTAAATGAGTAATAAACAAAAGTTTTCTCATATATTTTTTCGTGAGAGATAGAAACTTTTCGTCTCTCACACTTCCCCGCACAGGTCTACAATTTTTTTTAAAATTGATGATTTTCGAATGTACTGCCAGTGAACCTCTCTATGTATCTGCTCTGTGCTATCACAGATGATGGTCTTCATTGGAAATGTGATCGTTGCCCTGCAAGCGTTAGAATACGTTCAGAATTAAGAGACCATGAAATGTAAACTCATAATATACTCAGGAAATTTTTTTATTCAACTTCGTTTTGTGTAAATAAATAAAAAAATTTAATTAAAATTACAGCTGCGAGATTAATTTTAAAGTTAACACTAAAAATTTATCAATTTCACCCAATTTTAATTTTATATTTTTTGAAATATTAGAGGATTAGAATTATTACACAATAAAAAATTAATTGAACAATTAGTTAAATGTAGTAAATCATAGGATTTTGCATGTGTTACTGGTGAATCATTACGTTTAATGGCATGGTTAATAAAACACGCATATCAAACGCATCGAGATAAAGATTATATTGCAATTAGATCAAAATCAAAAGATAAACTACCAACAACAACAACAACAACAGAAATAATAAGTAATGAAGAAGATGGAGCAATTGGTGGTTGCAGTAACAATGATAATTCAATAAAATCATCAAATCAACAATTAAATAATAATAAAATAAATGAAAAAAGTATAAAGGAATTTGTTATGACTGATGGTGCTGTTGAAAGTATGATAAATATGTTAACATCACAGCATGTTGTAATGCAAAATGAAGCCTTAATTGCCTTATGCATTATATCATCGATATTTTTATTAAAAAGTCAATCATCATTATCTGAATATAAAAATGACATTGATGAAATAAGTTTTAATTTAATTGATTTATTTATTAATTATGAAATAGGTAAAAAACTTGCTGAATTAATAAAACGTTCATCACAATCCACAGTGGTCTAAAAAGGGTCATTTTGTGGTCAAAATTATATATCTTCGAAAAAAATTATTCTGAATAAAATTTTGGTATTTAGAATGGAATTTAAGTTAAAAATGAAAAAAAAAACAAAATTTTCAATTTTCATGTAAAATAATTACAGGGTGTTATAGACATACATATACACAGGGTATTTCATATCTGATGGTAAAAAATATACAGAGTGATAGACCTCGCCGAGACTAACAAAAAATTGTATGCGAGGGAGGAGTTTATCTTAACCGTTTGGCCGCTAGAGGGCGCTGAATGTTGTTGGCTCAGTTTTTATGAAACACCTTGTTTCTCGAAAACCGTAAGACATAGCGGAATTGTTTATTTTATAAATTAATAGAGAATATTCTGCCCTTTATATTGATGCGCACTCTGCCTCTCTACCCCAATTTGTTCAAAAGTTATGAAGTCTCAAATTGAAAAATTTAGTAAATTTTCCTGTTTTCTTTGAATGAAGTGGCGTCGCTAGAAATAATGGTACATTTGATTGATAACACATGCATATTGTACAATTTAATTGCCTACGCCACGTACTAAAATTTTGGCTTCTAAACCAAAGGTCTAGCTTTCCTCTCCTTTGAGATATGACCTTTTAAAGAAACATACAAATTTTTGAACATTATAAAAAATAATTAACATATTCAAAATACAATGTAATAGAATAACCCAAACCCAGGTACAAAAAAAGAATTTTTTCCGTTAAAAAAAGGAAGCAAAAACGCAGGCAATTTTTTTTTAAATTTTTTAGTATACATAACTACCTTTAAATATATGTAAAAATGAAGGCGGGATGTGGCGAAATTCTTTTTCAAAACTCAAAGGGAAAATAGGTATATCCAATTTTTTAAGAAAATTTTGATTATTACAAGTTTTCCTTCAATTATATACCTATTCTTCATAGAATTTGAAAAATTGAAATCAATTTTTTTTTCTACTCACTTGTATCTTTTGAAGATATAATTATCACTTTTATATAAACACTTTTTTTTACTACACAAAAATGAAAAATATAGAAATTTTTGTTTTTCACGTATGCTAATTAGCATTTAACACTTTACGCTTCAAACAAGGAGTGATTATATTGAATTGTGTGCCCGATTTTTATATCCTGCTGCAGTTTAATGATCATTGAAGTGTTACCTTTAAAACCCAAACACCATTTATCCCATTCTTTGACATAAAAATTTTAATTTTGGCAAGCCTTTTGTACTACGTTGGACCACTGTGCAATCGTTCGTTGCAATTCATAGTGAAGTGACGTAATAAAATGTTCAAGTGAATAACTAAAATAGTGAAATAAATAATTCAAATTAAAAACAAAATTTTCAAAATATTTAATACACATAGTGGAAACAAAAGCCTGCAGACCAGCACCTTTTGCTGAAAGTAAGTAAAATTTAAATTTAATAAAAATGTTAAAAACTAACCCACCAGATAAACTTCCCGGCATCACGAGGTCATTAGAAGGTCATAAATTCAGCAATAATGGAAATGGGAAGAAGTTAATATACATATCTAAAGGCCCGAAATACTTAATAATGAAAAGAATAAATACTGGTACATTTGACACTCTTGAAAAAGTGTCACCGTTTCTTATTAAAAAAAGTAATTGATGAAATAGCTCAAGGACCCGTACAAAATTGCAAAAAATTAAGAAATGGCACCATCCTAATAGAAACCAAAAATGTTAGACAAGCTGAAAAACTGATACAAATGTATAAACTCAACGAACAAATAAAAGTTGAAGTAGAATAGAATAGAACACAAAACACTAAATATATCAAAAGGTGTAATATACTCAAACGAACTTAGAAACATACCCGAAAACGAAGTTCTTCAAGAACTAAAAAATCAAAAAATAATTGAAGTTAAAAAAATTCTCAAAATGCTGAATAACAATCTAATAGAAACAGGACTCATCATATTAACATTCGCCACATCCTCACTACCAGACACAATTAATATTGATTATTGGATATGAAAAAGTCAGAGTCAAACTCTATTTTCCACCACCCCTACGATGTAAAAATTGTTTACACTTTGGTCACACAAAAACAACATGCAAAAAACCAAAAATATGCTCCAGCTACAATGAAAAATATCACATTAAAAATAATAAAAAATGCGAGCGAGAATAAATATGCACAAACTGTAAACAAAATCACAATAGTTTGAGTAAAAATTGTTCAATTTTCATCAAACAGAAAGAAATCCAAGCTATAAAAACAATAGAAAAAATAGATTATAAAACCGCAAAAAAATTATACATAGAAAGACACCCAAAAATCACAAACGTCACATATGCAACAGTCGCAACAAAATCTATAAACTTAAAATCAACTTCAACACAAACTGAACAAATACAATCCACAATGTTGCAATCCACAACCACCCACCTCAAGACCGGGTTTATACGTACGGTTTTTGCATGACCTTATCATCCATTACGCTTTGATAAATTACGAAAATGACGTACGTACGTTTACATGGTCACTTTTTTACCCTATCTAAAATTCTCTTCATTCTCTTTTATACTTATTTCTTGCTTGGTAATTAGTATGGTAATAAGGTTATATACTCATATAGTTAACTGAAGAAATTGCGATAACATGAAAAAAAAAATCAAAGTAACGAATATAGCACAAAAAGGAACAGCCGTGATCGAAGAAAAAGATTGATTAACCTGTGAGTGACTTCCCACCGCATACTTCCTACTTCTTTACCATATAAAACCGGTTTTTACGTTCTACATAGGGTAAAAAAGTGACTGTATAAACCCTGTCCAACGAAACATTCAGCTACGATGAGAAAAGACACGAACCAGAAGAAAAAGCAGTTGAAAACATAAAATTAACACCACAGCAACAACAAAGTCTAAAACAAACAATTAAAATATTACCAAAAAATCTATCAAATAAAACCAAACGTATAATTAAAAAAAAAAACTAGAAAAAGAGGACGGTCAGCTAAAAAACACGTAAATAAATATACACCTGAAAAAAAAGTAGAATATAATACAGAAGAAATGGAAACGTCAAATGACGAAGAAAATACAACAAAATAACACAAATGAACCAAAACACACAAAAAACAACAAACATAATACAATGGAACTTAAATAAATGGCTTTTTTCACCACCTAGATGAATTTAAATTACCTAATCAAAAATATTATAACAATATCATCTGATTACAAGAAACTAAACTAAAAGATACCGAAAAACCAAACATAAAAGGATTCAATAGTTACTACAAAAACAAAAACACGAATACTGTGGTCTGTGGAGGGGTTGCAATCCTAGTAAACAACAAATATTATAGCCAAGACATAACATTAACAATAATTAATATATATTCCGACGACACACTAACAGAGAAACAACTACAAGAACTCACAAATCAAACAACGAAACCCTTTCTACTAGTTGGAGACTTTAACGCTCATAACCCTTTTTGGGGATCAGATAAAAATGATAAAAAAGGAAAAGAAATTGAAAATTTTGTTATTAACAATCCAGTCAACATATTAAATAACAAAAACCCAACTCACTTTAATTTCTCATATAAAAAATTTTCAGCAATAGACCTTACAATCTGTTCACCTCACCTACACAATAACATAAATTGGTTTATAGAACACGACATTTACGGTAGCGACCATTTTCCTATAATAACCCAAATAAAACTAAATGAAAATACCTCTAGCCTTAGACCTACTTTCAACATTAAAAAAGCTCACTGGGACACATATCAAAACAATATAAATTTCACAGAGCCTATAAACAATTTCAACAACATAGATTTATTAGAAAAATACATTAGAGGAAAAACTTTAACTCTGCCAAAACAGCGATACCCCTATCCTAAACAAACCCACGCAAAAAATACGTCCTCTGGTGGAACAACGAAATCAAAGAATCCATCCGCGAAAAAAAAAATGTTCAAAATCTTCAAAAATAACATGACACAAAATAATTTCATCAAATTTATTAAAGCTAAATCCGAATCCAGAAAACTAATCCGAAAATACAAAAAAATAACCAAGGAAGAGTATATTTCCTCCATAACAACCAAAACAACCACAAAAGAAAATTTTCAAAATATAAGAACACTAAACGGCAAAAATAAAAACCTAGAAATAACAGCAATTAAAACAACTAACCAAAATATCACTACCGATAAAAAAGAAATATGCAATATTCTAGCCAAACACTTTGAAACTTCCTTCAGGAATTATAACTACAAAACATATTTTCTTCAATACAAAAACAAAATTGATTGTATTAAAATAAATATCTTAAATGACACAACACAAGAATATAATAAACCTTTCATCATTCAAGAATTAGATCAAACCCTACAAGACCTAACAGGCTCTTCACCAGGACCCGACCTCATTCACTATGAAATGATAAAAAAACTAACGCACCCTCAAAGGACCTACCTTCTAAACTTTTACAATATCATATAGCAAAAACATGAATTCCCACAAAATTGGCGCGAAGCGCTATTAATTCCAATAATAAAACAAGGCACAGACCCCACAATACCTAACAACTACAGACCTATAACTCTAACCAATTGCTTATGCAAAGTTCTCGAAATAATGGTAAACAAAAGACTGATTTGGTTTTTAGAACACAATAAGCTTATTAACGAATTTCAATTCGGGTTTCGAAAAAATTTAGGAACAATAGATGCACTCGGAGTCCTTGAAACAGAAATTACAAAATCCTTTTCGAAAAACGAATACACGATCGCTGTCTTTTTCGACATCGAAAAAGCATACGATCGTATTTGGAAAAGAAACATAATAGAAGAAGCTATGAAGTTAAAAATTAAAGGCAACATGCTCTTCTTCATAAACAACTTCCTTTTTTCGAGAACTATCACAATTGCAATAGGAAACACAACTCCACCAATAAAACAGCAGAAAACGGTATCCCCCAAGGATTCGTACTTTGCACAATTCTCTTCTTGATAGGTATAAATAATATAAACAAATATATCCATAAACCCATCAAACACATTATATGTATATGCTGACGACCTAGTTATATATACTCATCCTCCAAAAACTTAAGAAATCTTTCGCTAAAAATCCAAAACACAATAAAACAACTAACAGAATGGACCAAAACAAACGGAATGACATTTTCAACCAACAAAACGAAATACATGATTTTCACTAGAAAATACAAAATACCACAAATACCACAACTCACACTCGACGACACAAATATATAGAACTAACAAAAGAACATAAATTTCTCGGACTAACCTTCGACAATAAACTTAAATGGACAACTCATATAAAACAAACTAAGGCAAAAGCACTCAAAGCACTATACATTATGAAAATACTATAGGAAATAACAACTATGGGTCGAACAAAAAATACTCCTCTGAATTCATAACACCATTATACTACCAATTCTCGACTACGGCTGTAAAATATATCTCTCGTCTAACAAAAGCACCCTTAAAACACTAGATCCAAAACATCATACAGGTATAAGATTAAGTACCGGAGCCTACAGGACAACACCAAAATATAGCTTACTAATAGACTCAGGACAATTACCATATTATACCTCCGAAGAGACTTACTAACAATTAATCTTTATTACCGCATCATGTCATACAACAACCACCCTATATACAAAAGCACGAAAGAAACCCAAAACTATAAATATCAACCACTACTAATCAGAGCTCAAACAATATCACAAAACCATAATATACAACTACAACATAATATTAACACATACAAACTTTCCCAAACACCACCTTGACTTCTAAAATACATACATAAATATAGACAAATACACAGAAAAACTCGCAAAACAAAACGTAAAATCCAAACTCCACCAACAGTTATTTAAAGAGAAAACCAGAACACAATATAAAAATTATACCCAAATTTTTACAGATGGATCTGTACAAAACGAAAAAACAAGCTGCGCTTTTAAGATAAAAAATTTCGAAAAACAATTTAAATTAGCCAACCACACTAATATACACACCGCAGAATTATACGCAATATCACAAGCAATACAATACGCAAAAAACCTTCACTACCAAAACTTCTTAATCTGCACAGATTTCCAAAGTTCTATCAAATCAATAAATACCATGTATCCAAAAGATTCTATAGCTAAAGAAATAAAAAATATCATCCATAATAACAAAACACCACAATTTCACATTCATATGGATCCCAAGTCATATAGGCATACATGGAAACGAGGAAGTGGACAAACTTACTAAAAATGCACTAAACTCACAAATCGACCAAAAATTCAAAATAAATATTAATGATATCAAAAAACAAACTAAAATAAAATATCCCAAAACTGGAACGAAAATGGAAAAATGAACCCAACACAAAAAAATTAAAAGAAATAAAAAAAGATACAAAACCCTGGACCTCGATAAATCTTCTACAAAGAAAAGATGCTACATTCATAAGACTAAGAACAGGACATACAAAACTAACACACAAACACCACTTAGATAAATCCCCACCACTCAAATGCAAATGCAATAACACACTAACAGTAAAACATATACTAAGTGAATGCAACCTCCTCACAGCCCACAGTGAAAAATTTAACCTAAAAAGCCACGAAGATCTTGCAAGCGATGATATTAAAAAATCAAAAGTGTAATAAAAATTTTTTATGTTCGCCATTATTGTCATCAATTATTTATATTTTGTTTAAAAAAAACCGCACAAAATAAAAAAAAGTGGATCATCTGAGAAAAAAAAAAAGTAAAAAAAAAAACATTTTTAAAATTAAGTAACATATAGATTTTATTCATAATTAAATGTGAAAAAATATCAATTTTTTTAAAATTATTTTCATAAAATTTAGTAATATAGAAATGTAAAAAAAAGAAAGAACAGAACACTTTAAAGGCATAAGCACAAGAATTATTATAGATAATTTCCAAAGAACCAATACAAAACGGAAGAAATAAAAACGTCTTTTTATAAGTACGTTCTAAGTACGTAGTACAATAAGGCATTATCGAATAATTTTTTAATGTTTGACTGATAAATATTTTTTTTTCTAAATAAATTTTCATGATAAGCGAGCTCATTTTAATATTGTAAAATGTAATTGTTTTTGTTGAGCTTATGTCCATAATTGAGTAGTTTGCTTAAAATTTTTCTTTTCTTTTGCTTTTTTTTGTGATGTCAGTTACACAAATTTTTAATTAAAACAACAAAAAAAATGTTAACTTAAAAAAAAAAATAGAAAATCGTAATAGAAAAAAAATTAGTAAAAAAAATAAAGCATACATTATAGGTTAAAATTTAATAACAATAACTTTAGAAAAAAAAAGTGTAAAATTAATTATTCTTTTCTAGGAATTTTTAAAAATAATAATTTCACACATACATTCATAAATAAATACACAACATGATTAAGAAATAGTGTTGTGCTTGAAATTTTTTTATAATATAAAAAATTAAAATAAGTGCTTTAAAAAAAAAGAAAAGAAAAGAAAAAAAGGAAAATAAATATATAAATTATGTATACTGCATTTGCACATTTTATGCGATATCATCTTGGCTGTTTTGGAAAATTCAAGCTTGATTGCGTCATCTTGCGTGCATTCATATAAAACTAGAAAACATGGAGACAAAATTTGCAAGCAAGATTATTTACAATTATGAAGTCTTTTCGACATTTTCAAAAATTTTAACAACAAAAAAGTGCTGTCGCTATAAACATTGTTCGTGTTTCATTAATTTAATAATATAATTTTATGTGAACTAAATGCTGATAACTACAATTTGATTGAAAGTCAAAATTAAAAGTTATACGTGCTAAATGTCAAAAAATTTCAACTCATAACACTCATATGGTAATATAGTTTTTATTCTTTATCAAAATTTACAGTGCAAGCAGTTCAAAATGTTTAAAGGGCTGGCGTAAGATTTCCTTACAAGCTTGATTTTATGAAGTCTACAATTTGCAAGATTGATTCTATGAATCTTTTGACAAGTCAATCTTGCGGATAGCTTGAACTTTTGAAAACAGCCTTCATTTAATATAAGATATAAAAAAAATTCAGGGAAAATCAACGAACCATATTAATTCAATAATTTTTTTACACACACACACAAAGCACTCAAATGAAAAAAAAAAATGAAATTTTGATTTACTAAAAAGAAATTATTTAGAGAGTTGTAATACACAATTTTAATATTTGGTAAATTTAAAATGCGTAGAAACAAATTAAGTTTCATTAAAGAATTCGAAAAATTTTTTTTGGTCCAATTTCAAGGGTATTCTTTTTAGGAAAGGTTTATGCTTTTTTTTACTATTATATTTGAATTGACTTATAAACTTGTTGCTTATTCTCATTACTTCTTCAATTAAGATTTTAAAATGAACCAAAATTTAATCGATCTTTTTTCGTCACATCAATTTAAAGAATTTTTCGTATAAAAAAATACACTATTGAAAGAACCCAGTAGCTGACAAAATTATTTTAACATGTTTTTTTTTTAATTCGTATGTTTTTTCTTTTCTATTGAATTGTAGGGTTTCTACTGTACGTTCATCTTGAAAATTATTAAATGATCGTCAAATTGATGAACTTGAAACTTTGAGTTGCTGAATTTCATAAATTGACGACCATTCAACGTTTTTAAAGGTTAATTTCTATTTATTATTTTTTAACTGTACTTCGAAGAGTTTTTTTTTTTTTTTTGCATTAATAATGTGACTTCTTTTGCCCAGTTATTCATCATTAAAAAAAGAAAGAAAAAAATGTAATTGTATTAAGTTATGTAGGAGTTTTGGGTATTCTTCATCAATGATTAAGTGGTAACTGAGAACAGCAAGCGACATGGCATTCGGTAGCTCAATGGTTAGAACATTACTCCGGCAAAGTAAAGGTTCCGTGGTTCGATTCCCGGCCGAGTCGAATGTCGTTTTTTTTCATGTTTTTCAGTTACTACATTATAAAAAGTGTTTTTCTCAATTATAAAAGTAAATAAATAAAAATGTTAGTGTCGTATTCATCAAATGTTGGCCGGATTGCTTTGTTCAATGGGGAAAACAATTCAAAGTGGAAAGTGCAGATTGGAGCTGTACTTCATAAATTAAGATTACTAAAATAAGTGAATTGAACGTTGATAAGACCTGATACGGCTGGAAATACTCAAGATGACTAGGATGAGAAAGACTTGGATGCAAGAGGTGAGTTGTTACTTTCTATGGAATCTCCAATTGTTGCATTAGTGAAACATTTACAAACTTCAAAATAAGTTTGGGATTTTCTGTCGAGTACTTAGGACAGAAAAGGACCTAAACAAAAAACAAGAATATCGTAAATTAATAAATATTAAAACAGATTTAGGTCAGGTAATGGAGGAATATCTCAGAGAATTTAATGCTATTGTATCACGATTAAATGAATTAGGTGCTAAACTTGATGATGTTGATGATGATCTTTTAGTTGTCATGTTACTTGATAGTTTGCCCGAAGAATATAAAGATGTACGAGCAGCCTTTGATGCATAGAGTGCCTACCCTGAATTAAGTACAGTAATAACAAGATTACTAGAAGTTCGTGAAAGAAAAAAAGAAAGCCTAACCAACAACGCTCTACAAGCAAAATATTACAAAAACCATTACAGTGTTTAACCAAAATATTTCCCATTTAATTGTAGAAAATGTGGCAAAAAAGGTCATGAAGAAAAACATTGTAGAGTCCAAAAAGGATATCATGAAAAAGTACAAGAAAGAGCAAACCTTACTGAAAATGTTGAACAAGGTTTTATTGTTCGAGAACGTCTAAACAGACGTGAATTAAAAGAATTCAACAAGGAAAAACATATATGGTGTCTTGATAGCGGAGCAACATCACACATGAGTAGTAATAAATCAATATTCAAAACATTAAATGAATCCAATGATATAGGTTATGTTCAACTTGCGAACAATCAAATGATAAAAATTGAAGGTATTGATACTGTCCAATTATTTGTGTCAGTTGATAACAAAATTAAAACTGTTTCATTATATAATACTCTATTTGTACCAAAGCTCAGAGAAAATTTAACTACAATCAGTAAAGCTATAAAAAATGGCAAGAAAGTTCATTTTTAAAATAATCGTGCGACAATAAGTAATGAAAATAATAATGTTTTATTAGAAGCTAAAAGAAAACATGGTTTGTACATTTTAAAATCTATTAATCATCGAAAATATAAAAATGAATTTTTGAAAATAACTTTAAAAACTGATTCTTTTTTGGAATGGCATAAAAAGATGGGACATTTAAATGTATCATCATTAAAACAATTAATAAAATATAATATGGTTTCAGGTTTACCATCAAGATTTGACTTTAATGAAATCGATTGTACTTCTTGTATAAAAGCTAAACAAACACGTGTACCATTTACCACTAAAAAGGAAAAAAGTACTACTCGACCATTACAGCTAATTCACTCAGATATTTGTGGACCAATGCGAAAAGAATTCTTAAGCAAGTCATTATATTTCATAACTTTCATCGATGATTTTTCTAGAAAATTTTTTGTTTATTTCATTAACATGAAGCATTTGAAAAATTTAAAATATTTAAAAACTATGTAGAGAATCAAACTGGTAACAAAATTCAAAGAATAAGGACCAATAATTTTAGAAATTCTCTAGAACAGAATGGTATAAAACATGAACTAACTGTAGAGTATACACCAAAACAAAATTGCATTGCAGAGAGAGCAAATAGAACTCTTACAGAAATGGCAAGATGCCTAATGATAGAATCGCAGTTACCTGAATGTCTTTGGGCTGAGTTAGTTCACATAGTTGCCTACATTAGAAATCGCTGTCCAACCAAACTTAACCTCAACTTACTCCAGAAGAACTATGGTCATCTAAAAAATCTAACGTTTCTCATTTCAAGGAAATTGGTGCAACTGCGTACGTACTCAATAAAAGAGGTAATTTAGGATAATTTGATGCAAAAAGTGATAATTATATTTTGATAGGATATTCAGAAGAGTCTAAAGCTTACAGGCTATGCAAGCCAGGTACAAGAGTAGTGTGTATATAGCGACTCTAATTCAGGTAAGGGTTGTGCACAGCTTTTTTGGAGTGACGTCATGAGCTTGGGAGTTTTCGGACTTTTGAGTTGTTGCAGCTTTTGAGCCTTTTGATTGTGGCGTGTGCTGTAACTTGAAAGCTGATAAGCTTTAGTTTTGTTGGGTGTTGGTATTGGGTGATGATTGATTTTGAATATGGATGAGAGGGTGAGGTGAAAAAAACGAAGAAACTGTAACCGGATGTTTGCGGTTTTGTGATATGAAATTTCGAGGAATTTTGTTATCTCGTAATTTTTCTTGGAATTTTGCGGTCTTATCTTGAATGTTATCAATTTCTAAAAATTTTTCGGTTTATTATCAATAATATTTTTTTGATTGAACATAAAATTCAGGATATAAATACCTTCGAAAATAGTACTGGTTACAGTATGAATTATACATTCGATAGAGAGTTTTTTACGGATTGTGATAGTGAATCAACAGTAATATCAGTTTTATATATCAGCAGTTTTAAATAAGTTAAATTTATATTTAAAAAATGAAGTTTACATGTGAATTGTGTAATAAAGATTTTTCAACAAAATCAGTTTTAAAAAGACATGTTAATAGTATTCATGGTGAACGCGTAATTTGTGATATTTGTGGGAAGCATTTAAGTAGACAAGAGAAATTATTAGAACATTAAAAGAAGATCCATTCTGATTCTGTTATCGACAAACTTTCCTGTGTAGTATGTAAAAAACTGTTTTCAAGGAGTAATCACTTATTATATCATTTAACAAAGTATCATACGGTTAAGGTAGAAAATCCAGTTGAGACATTAACAGCAACAAAATTTTGTGATGCATGTCAAAAAGACATTCCAACAAAGAATTCGTCATATCATGTAAGAACAAACATACACAAAAAAAATTTAGCTGAGTCTCTAAATGAAAATTTAAAGGTAATCAAAAGTGCTTTTGAAGAAAGAGTTGAATCTTATATACTTGAAAACAGAGATGAAGGTGTATTAGATGTATTAAAATTTTTTAATAGATCAAAATATCATATTTTAAATGCTTTAGAAAATCTGCTTGATAAACATTCATTATTCAAGTTTAATATGGAATTATTTTGTGAATATATGAAAATAACAAAAAGAAATAATGGTGAAGATGATATCACACTTTCAGTTAAATAATTTCAATCTTGTATGACAATTATACAGAAAATTGAAGATTTATGTCAAATTTATGAAGAGATGGTTGGAAAAATTCATAAAAAAATGCAAGAATTTCAAGAAAGAGATAGTGGTTGGACTCTAATAAGAATTATTCATGTTGAAATTAATATTAATTAAGAGGATCTCAGTACATATCACTTCCAAAATCTATACAAAATAAAAAAGCTTGCATAAATGTGAAGAATGAAGACGAGTATTGTTTTAAATGGGCTGTAATGTAATGTATCTGCAATGAATCCAGTCGAAAAAAATTCTGAAAGATCATCATCGTATCAGATTGAAAATATAAAGTCGGAAAAAATAATTTTGAGAAATGGCGCTGAACTTGATTTCACTCAGTGTTGTGCAATTACGCGTAATCTTCGTAAGTCTACGTGATAGTGTAGACAATAGCGTAGACAATTGATTTTAGTGTAATCTATGTAGACAAAGCGTAATCAATGTAAACAAGGCGTAATCTATGTAGACTGACATATCAAACTGTCAAATTGTCAAAATCATTCATTTTTTAAGACATTGAAATACAGTGGTATTATTTAGTATTTGCTCGTTTTATTTTCTAATTAATTACTACTAATAACTACATATTATATTACTAATATTTTCGGTCAAATAGTTATTATAATGCCGGGAAGAGGAAAAAATGAAAATTTTGAAAAATTAGGATTTGACCTAGCAAAAATAAATAATAAATACGTAGCAATTTGCAACGTATGTAAAAGACAATTGCAGAACACAGCAGGTACTCGTTTAAAAGGCCACAGGTGAGTATAGTTTTTATTTTTCAAACTTTCATTTAATACAATTTATGTTATAGAAATGTTTGCAAGAATGTTAATGAAGAAAATATAAACCATAATAAAGAAGGCAATTACATGTCTTCTACTAGCATCACTGGAACTGCAAGTGAAGGAAGTGAAAGTGTACTTATTGTGCTTCCCGATGATATTGATATCTCCATTACTGAAAATATTAATGTAAGAATAAAAATTTAATTTAAATTTAAATTATAATCTTAAATACATATGTGTAAAAGGACAAAATGTGATATTTGTGCCTACTCTTTCAGTTCCAAATTTCTGAGGAAACAGAAACTGCTAATACAATTATTATGCCTCCACCTTTCCTTCAAAGAACGGGAAATAAGGAAAATGAAGTGCAGTATATGGAGGTGTCTCTGTTTAGTGATAATGGAATGAACACGACCTCACTTGAGTCAGTATATGATGACGGAAGAAGTAGTTCGATACTTAGTAGTGCATTTGCTTCATCATCAACAACAACATCCACAAGTAGAGCAACATCAGCCTGTAGTAGGAGACCTTCTTCATCTACGTCTACGCAGCATAATAAAGTATCAACGAAGCAGCCAGTACGAAAAAATATATCAACTAATCTTTCAGGATTTGTTGATCATATATCTGAAAAAGACTTGTCACATATAAATGCGGAATTGGCAAACTTTGTGTTTGGATGCAATTTACCATTAAGGATTGTAGAATCTATTCATTTTAAACATTTTTTGCGTAAATTGAGACCCGCTTATGTGAATAAACTGCCCAATAGACGAGTATTAACGACATCATTACTTCAAAATTCCTTCGACAATTGTATTGCGAAAGCTAAAAGCATTATGAAACCTGAATCAGTGTTATTGATTGATGGATGGAAAAATACATCAACCAATTCAAAAACAGTAGTTACAATGATTCACAATTCTGATGTTACGCATGCATTTCTCGAAGCTTATGATTTAACTGGTATTTCGGAAACTGGTGAAAACCTAGCTGAAATTGTTATAGATTCTATGGATAAAGCCAAAGATATATACTCTACCAGTATTTACGCAGCTGTATCTGATAATGCTAGTGCCATGATAAAAATGGGTAATCTATCAAAACACGTAATTTGGCACATGACTTGTAATAGTCACACTGCAAATTTGCTGGCAAAGGACATTCTCAACAAATCATTAACAGATAAAGTTACTTCCGTGTTGAAAGAATTTAAACAATCAGATTTTGAAAGACTTTTAATTACAAAAGGAGGAAATCGTATCAAATTACCTTGCGATACAAGGTGGTGCTCATATAAAGATGCGTATTGCTCCCTTATTTTAAATTTGGAATATATGAGAATAATTGCTGCGGAATTCAAACAAAAAAAGGTGAAACAAAATGTTACAAAAATGATATTCGATGACGACTTCGTAGAACAGGTAAAAGAAAACATTGGCCTGTTTGATACTGTATGCAATTTAATTAATTTGTGTCAAAAAAAAGATTCGTCTGTTGCAGACGCAATTAATCTGTGGTTAAATCTTAAATTCCCTGACAAGTTTCATGATAAATATAATCAACATTTAATAAATCGGAGAAAAATGGCTTTAAATGAATACGGACTAGTCGCTTATTATTTACATCCTCATTACGACAATAAAAGTTTGCAAAATGAGCATATTGGTACAATTTCTGCATTTTTATTTAAAAATCTGGATGGTGACGGTATAGAAGAATGGAATTCTTTTAGAAATCGTTCAGGGCTTTTCAAAATACTTTATGAAAAAAATGTGAAAAAAGCGTTAGTATTTTGGAACATGGCGGGAATGCGATATCCAAAGTTATCCAAACTGGCGATAAGACTGCTCCAAATTCGACTGCACAGATTGAAAGAGTTTTTTCCAGCTGGGCTGATGTTCACTCACCAATTAGAAATCGTCTATCTTTTGAGAATTCAAAAAAATTGCTTCATGTTTACTATTCTTTAAGAATTGCTGAATGTGTAGATATTGAAAACGATTTTTATTGGGACTATTTTGAAGAATAAAGATTAAACATTGTAAATTGTACATCAAGACTTCACAAATAACAATGTTTCTTTCATAAATAAAAACATCTTTTTTACAAATTTTACACTTCTTTTATTTGCATTGCATTGTCTACGTTATTTACGTTATTTACATTGTCTACAACAGTTTGTCTTGTGTAGACTACACGTTTGTTTACGAGTAAACAAACGTGTAAACTACGTCATGTAGTCTACCTTGCACAACACTGATATTACTGGACTAGAGTTCCCACTAAAAGTATCTGATATACATAAATTTGAAATGCTAAATCCAAAAATCAGTATTAATGTATTTGGATTGGATGATAATAAAATTATTAGACCGTATTACTCAACATCTAAAGAAAAAGAAATTCATATAAATTTATTACTCAAATACTCATACAAGAAGAAGAAAAATCTCATTACGTGTGGATAAAAAACATATCTAGGTATGTAATTGTGTAAATTATAAAATTTTATTAATTAACAAAAAAACTTTTCAGAATTTCAGATTAATAAGAGAGCAACATCAAATCTATATGTGTAACTCATGTTTGTTATACTTTTCTTCTGAAAATGACTTGAATACTCACAAGAAAGAATGTAATAAAATAGTAACAAAAATGCCAACAAAAGAAAAAAGTATTTTAATATTTGAACATTGTGAACGTCAACTAGATGTTCCCTTTGTAATATATGCTGATTTTGAATGTATTTTAAAGGATATTAGTACATGCATGCCAGATCCATCATTACCATCCACAACAAATGTACAGGAACATGAGCCTTGTGCTTTTGCATACTATATTAAGTGTAGCTTTGACGATAACTTAAATCAATTCAGAACTTACAAAGAAAAAGATTGTGCATAAATATTTGTATCTTCAATTATTAAAGATGTAAAACATTCATATCACAATTATATTGAAAATTCGAAATCGATGAATCATTTAAAATTAAATGAAATTAAAATTCAAAATGAAAGTACAGAATGTCATATTTGTAAGCAGTTCGAGATCACTGTCATCTAACTCGTAAATATAGAGGACCAGCTTTTTTTTCATAATTTTTCTGGATACGATTGTCATTTATTTATAAAGGAGTTATCTACTTTTGTTGGAGATATAAATCTTATTCCTGTCAATAAGAAACTATATGTATCATTATCGAAGAGAATTTTCATTGATAAAAAGAATACAATAGAATTGAGATTTCTAGATTCAAATAGATTTATGCAGTCTAGTTTAGATTCTTTAACGAAAAATTAACAAATGATATGTTAAGAATAGTTCGATCAGAGTTCAAGGATGATGAAAAATTTAAATTGATGACAAGAAAAGGAGTATCCCATATGAATATATCAATTCATGGGAGCGATTGGATAAAACAAGTTTACCAGCACAAGAAGATTTCAGTAGTAAATTGACAAATAGTGTACGTAACAACGAAGATAATAATCATGCGCGAAAGGTTTGGCGTAAATTTGAATGCAAAAATCTTTGGGACTATTTATTATTATATATGAAGACGGATGTATTATTTTTAATCGATGTATTTGAAAATTTTAGAAAAGTTTGTAAAAGCGTTTACTCTCTCGATCCTTGTCAATATTATACTGCTCCAGGTTTATCATAGGATGCAATGTTAAAGGAAACAAAAATTGAACTTGAGTTATTAACAGATATTAATATGCATAGTTTCATTTAAAAAAGCATTAGAGGCGGAATTTCTCAGTGTTGCCATAGACATTCTGTAGCAAATAATAAATATATGGATGATTATGATGAGCAAAAACTATCGCAATATTTAAATAGAACTCATAGTCTAGCCAATAAAATTTTTACAAAAGAAAAAATTGTATGGGCGATAAATAGCTTCAAACCATACAAAGCATCAGGGGGAGATGGAATCTACCCAGAACTCTTGCAAAAGGGAGCTGAACGGATCTCTTCGAACCTAATAAACCTGTTTAAAGCGAGCTTTAGGCTAGGTTATATTCCTAAACTTTGCAGAAAAACGAAAGTAATCTTCATACCCAAAGCGGGCAAAACATCTGATGCCAAGCCAAAGTCATATAGACCAATCAGCTTGACTTCTTTTCTCATAAAGACAATGGAGAAAATAATTGATCAGCATATTATAGACATCATTCTTGTGAAAAAGCCTCTAAATTCTAATCAACATGCCTACCAAGCAGGTAAATTCACAATAACTGCTCTCCAAAGCCTAGTTTACAAGCTAAACAAAACTATTGATACAAAAGAGATAGCGCTAGGAGCATTTATTGATATTAAGGCAGCTTTCGACAACACCTCATTTGATTCTATTGAGAGGGCTGCCCTAAATAAGGGATGTGAACTCCCAACAATCAACTGGATCAAAGCAATGCTGAGTCAGAGAGAAATCGAAGCTACATTGGGAGATAAATCAGTGACGATCAAAGCCGTCAAAGGTTGCCCTCAAGGAGGGGTTCTATCACCTTTGTTATGGTCTATAGTCATTGACGACCTTCTATATAAGCTTGATTCTCTAGGATTCGAAGCACAAGGTTACGCAGATGACCTAGTAATAGCAGTTAGAGGCATGGATGATACAATATCTATGCAAATACAAAAGGCTCTAAACCTAATTAACAAATGGTGCCATGAGGAAAATCTATCCATAAATCCTCACAAAACTACCATTGTACCCTTCACCAAAAGAAGGAAAACACAATTAAAGAAACCTTCTTTAAAAGGAACACAAATAGAATTCTCAGGTGAAGTCAAATATCTAGGAATTATTCTAGACAGCAAACTCACCTGGAACAAACAAATTAACAAGTCCATTGAAAGAGCCACCCTTGCCCTTTGGAACTGCAACAGACTCTTTGGCGAAACATGGGGACTATAACCAAAGATGGTTTATTGGTCATACACGGCCATCATAAGACCCATACTCACATATGAGTCAGCCATATGGTGGCCAAAGACAAAACAAAAAACGGTTCAAAATAGACTCAATAAAATATAGAGACTAGCGTGTCTCAGTATCACAGGAGCTCTAAGAACTACTTCAACGGCAGCATTAGAAGCCATGCTCAATCTGCCTCCTCTTAACATACAAATTAAGAAAGAGACACTTAACTGGGCCTTAAAATATCAGAAAAGTAAAAAACTTAAACCAGGTAATCTGACACATAACCTTAAGATCCTAAAAGAATTTAAGAACTACCAAATCAGTCAAGTGATTGACGAGATGGAAACAACATTAAACTTTGAGAAGCCGTTCAAAGTCCTATTTCCAGATCGCAAATCATGGCGCGAAAACAAAATAACCCTTGAAAAATATGGCTCAAAAACCGAACAAAATGTAGGAGCAGGGGTTACAGGCCCAAAAAGAAGCCTTTTTAAATTCCTAGGCAAACATGCATCGGTTTTCCAAGCTGAAATACATGCGATAGACATGTGCGCCACTGAATACCTAAAAAGAGGATTCAATAAGGCCACAGTCTACATAATCTTGGACAGTCAGGCAGCACTTAAAGCTCTCAATTCACATGAAGTTGTATCGAGGCTAGTATGAGACTGCCTAACGACTGTTAAAAGACTTGCTAAAACAAACAGAGTCTACCTTATGTGGGTCCCAGGACATGAAGGTATCAGAGGTAATGAGCTGGCAGACTCTCTGGCTAAGAAAGGTGCCAACTCAAGTTTCCTCGGACCAGAACCCTTCTGTGGACTACCACGAAGCCACACAAAACATAATATTAGGGAATGGAAAATGAAGAAATGTATCTCCCACTGGGAAAAAACTCCCGGTAATCAACAAGCGAAGGAGTTTATTAAACTTTCAGCTAACATCTCCAAAAAACTACTCAACCTCAATAGGAATGAGTTAAGAACCATCACGGGTCTTCTCACCGGGCACTGTCCACTTAATTATCATTTAAGTAGGATTGGGCTACAAGAGGATGACAAATGCAGATTCTGCAAGGAGGCCAAGGAGACCTCAAAACACATTTTATGCGAATGTGAGGCGTTGGCCTCTAAAAGAGTGCAACATATGCATCAACTTTTTCTAAAACCAGAAGAAGTTTGGTGTGCACCTTCTCATAGAATTTTAGGATTCATTAAAAGCCTAAACCTATGAGAAGCACGGGCTGTAAGAAGATCTATAAAGGTCGAAGTGCAATAATAGCCCCTAAATATCTATCTATCTATCTATTACTTTTAACCGATGTATTTGAAAATTTTAGAAAAGTTTGTAAAAGCATTTACTCTCTCGATCCTTGTCAATATTATACTGCTCCAGGTTTATCATGGGATGCAATGTTGAAGGAAACAAAAATTGAACTTGAATTATTAACAGATATTAATATGCATAGTTTCATTAAAAAAAGCATTAGAGGTGGAATTTCTCAGTGTTGCCATAGACATTCTGTAGCAAATAATAAATATATGGATGATTATGATGAGCAAAAACTATCGCAATATTTAATGTATGTAGATGCTAACAATTTGTATGGTTGAGCAATGTCACAAGCTTTTCCTTATGGTGATTTTAAATGGATTGAAAATAAAAATATCGATATTGAAAATATTCCTGAAGATTCAGAAACTGGTTATATTTTAGAAGTGGATTTAGAATATCCTGAAGTGTTACATGATATACATAATGACTTACCACTTTGCTCAGAAAATAAAATTACTTCAAATTCAAAACATGTTGAATTAATTACAGATTTAACAAACAAGAAGCGATATGTTATTCATTATAGAAATCTACAACATTGTATTAAGCGTGGTCTTAAAGTTACACATATTCATAGAGTTTTGCAGTTTAAGCAATCAAAATGGATGAAACGATTCATTGATTTAAATAATTATCATCGTACGCTTGCAAAAAATCCATTTGATTAACATTTTTTCAAGTTAATGAATAATGCTTCATTTGGAAAAACTATGGAAAATGTTGATAAAAGAAAAGACGTTAAAATAATAACAGAATGGGATAATTGTTATAGGAAATTAGGAGCTAGAGCTTTAATAGCAAAACCTAATTTTCAGTGCTACACAATTCACTGATAATATGATTGCTACACAAATGAAACGTATGTATACTTATTATGATAAACCAATTTATTTAGGATTTTGTGTTTTAGAGTTATCAAAATTAAATATGTATAAATTTCATTATGATTATATAAAACCGAAATATGGAGAAAATATTTTGATAAATTATATGGATACCGACTCTTTTATATATACTATTCAAACAGAAGATTTTTATAATGATATTAAAAATCATATTGATAAATACTTTGATACTTCTGAATATGCATTCAATAATCCTTATGGTATTCCATTCAAAAATAAAAAAGTTTTGGGTATGATGAAAGATGAAAAAAATGGAAGTATAATGACTGAATTTTTGGTTTAAGATCGAAAATGTGTTCATTAAGTGTAAAATATTCAAAAGATATTAAAAAAGTAAAAGGTGTAAAAAAGACAATTGTTAATAATTTAAGAGAGATTGCTTGTATAAAAAGAAATTATTTTATAGTAATAATATGTATGTATTTAGATCTAAAATTCATAATATTTATACACAAATAATTAAAAAAGGAGCTTTAAGTTTTTCCGATGATAAGAGATTTATAAGATAAAATGGGATGAGTACATATGCTTGGGGACATTTTAGGATTAATATGAATTAAACTAATGTTTTTTAAATTATATTGAATAAATTTATTATTTAAAAAAAAATACATGTTTGTTTTCTTTCTTTCTTTAAAATTCAAGAACAAGATTTTCTTTTGCAAGTTCTTCATTAACAAAATTTCTTAAAACTTTGTTTGTGGATATTTGTTACGAATTATTTGTAAATTTGATGCTTCTAAATCATCCATATAATAAATTGTATAGTTTTCACCCAATATATTACACAACCAAGATTTTTTTTCACTACCTTTAACGTATATTGAGGTAACTTCTAAATTTTTGCATAAAAATTGCTTAATACTTTCAAAATCAATTGATCCTTCATTCCATGTAAGACCATGATGATTATTAAACAACCACTTTGCTTGATTTTGTTGTTTTTTAGGTAAATTTTTAAATGGATATGGTGGTTTTATTATAAAAAGTTTAAATTCTTGAAAATTATATGATACTGCTAATTCTTTCACTATAAAATTATTTTTAATACCACGAAGTCCTTGAACGTCAATAATCGCACTTTTATTATTATTCATTTTTTATATAGTATACATATTTTAAAAAATATTTCAAGTTTCTAGCGTGAAATACTTCAAGATACTAAAAACTTTTAATGATTGCGACATGAATTTATATCTGCTTTCTGACCTCATTTGTTAGTGGATTGTATTCTATAATACGATCATGCAAGAGTAAACAATACGCATTTGTTTTTTCTGGTATTTTTTCTGAGGTTTTGAATTCAATTTTAATATCTACTGGACCCGTTTTAACTCATTCTGATGTGAAAAATCAACAATTGCTATAGGAGCTTTATCTTTAAAGTCTTGTAAATTTAGTAATGGTTGAGGTTGTGTTCCATAATATGATTTCTGAAACATAGCATACATTTCATAAAGCAGCGCATATCGATTACGATCAAATTTAATATTTTGATCCAGTGGCGGCTCGTGGGGAAATCAAATGGTGGGACTGCTCAAGGTTTCAAGGATGTTAGCACTCGAATCAATATTAACACGTTTTTCTGAAAAATCCGTTTTTCAATTTGAAAATATTCGGACTCTCCTATGCGATTGTTTTGAAATTTTTGCAAGGTATTTTTCTTATTACTCTCTACGAAACTACCTCTGACACGCAAAAGATCCTTCCAATAAGACGCGAGTTATAGAGCACCAAAAAAACTAAGCGCATCAATGCTTAGGCTCCGAAAGTTGTAGAAAAAAAAGCTCAAAACATCGTTTTTTGTGAAGACAGTTTATTTGGGTTTCTGCTCGGATTTCAACACTTTCAAATAATTCGGTATGTCGTTTTATTCAGAATCCTTATATTTTTAGAAAAATTAAACAGTTTCTTAGACAAAAATCCCTTTCTTTAATTCTGTTTTTCAACTTTATTTAAAAACTTGAAATAGTTGTGTCAATCTAAATCATATCATTGAAGATTTTTTAAGGAATAATTTGTATTATTTTCTCAATTTACGGTTGAAAATTTTTGTTATGTACGTATATTTTTGAAAGCCTAACAAATATTTTTGACTAAAAATATTATTCTTTTTTGCATAATTTAAACAAACAAATGTAAATACATACTATGTATACTCTGTTCACAAAGTTTTTTCAGTACAGGTCTTATGGACATATTTTGTCTTGTTTTTTCTTTAAATAATTACATAAATGTGTTTCTTATTTTCGTTACCGACAATGTTACCCTTTAGTTTATATTTTGTATCTAAAATTGAAAGAACTTTTTGATAAGTGTTGCCGTTTATACAATTGTTTTCAAATTTTATAACATTTTATACTTTGTAAAAATTGTTTCCCAATAAAGAAAAATTATAATACATACATATTTATTTTTTTTAAATTGAATTATTATTGAAAATTTATTGAATAGAAAATGTTATGAATGTGTAGATTAGATTAGATTAGATATTTAGGGGCTGAAGTTGCACTTCGACCTTTATAGATCTTCTTACAGCCCGTGCTTCTCATAGGTTGAGGCTTTTAATGAATCCTAAAGTTCTATGAGAAGGTGCACACCAAACTTCTTTTGGTTTTAGAAAAAGTTGATGCATATGTTGCACTCTTTTAGAGGCCAATGCCTCACATTCACATAGGATGTGCTTCGAGGTTTCCTTGGTTTCTTTGCAAAATCTGCATTTGTCATCCTCTTTGAGCCCCATCTTACTCAAGTGGTAGTTGAGCGGACAGTGCCCAGTGATAAGTCCCGTAATTGTCCTTAATCATTCCTGCTGAGGTTGACTAGTTTCCTAGAGATACCAGTTGAAGGCCTAATGAATTTCTTCGCTTGTATGTTTCCTGGGGTTTTTTCCCAGTAGGAGATACATTTCTTTTTCTCCCATTCTTTTATGTAGTTTTTTATGTAGCTTTTAGGTAAGCCACAGAAGGATTCTGGTCCAATAAATTTGGAGTTGGCGCCTTTTTTTGCAAGGGAATCCGCCAGCTCGTTACCCTTGATTCCTTCGTGTGCCGAAACCCACATAAGGTAAACTTTGTTGGTTCTGGCGAGTGTTATCACAGTCTTAAGGCATTCTAATACTAGCCTCGACACAATTTTGTGCGCGTTGAGGGCTTTAAGTGCTGCCTGACTATCTGAGATTATGTAGACTGTGGCTCTATTGAAGCCTTTTTTAAGGCATTCGGTAGCACACATGTCTATGGCATAGATTTCAGCTTGAAAGACCGATGAGAGTTTACCCAGGGATTTGAAGAGGCTTTTTTTTGGGCCTGCTACCCCTGCGCCCACTCCCGACTCGGTTTTCAAGCCATCCGTGTACCATATAGAAGCTCCTTCTTCAAAGGTTATTTTGTTACCGTTGTGGTTGATGCTTTTGGAGGTGAATCTGCCTCTTTTTGTTTTTTGTTTTTGTTTTTATCTGTGTCCATAAGTGGTCCCACGAGTATTAGGGAAATAAACGGTCATCCAAGGCAGAGCCCTTGTACCTTGAGAAGGCTTTTATTAAAACTGGAGGTCACCTGGTATGCAGAGTTCGCATATTTGCGACTAGGCTCTCCCCTAGCCACGCATCCCTGGGCATATGCTGTTCCACCCTTGGATTGGATGCCCAGGCTACTGTTGGCCAGATCTTCAGCAGAGACATGACCGTACTGAAGATCTGTTACCAGTGGCACCACGAGGAGGTCGTAGCCGGACTTCCGACAATTCAATAGTTACGGCATGCTCCATCGGTCTTGTACGATTTCGCATGTTGATCCCCCTATTGAAAGGTCAGCAGCCACCCATGAATGTTACATGAATGTGTAATATTAGATTTAAATTATTCCTATAAAATAAGAAAATGTAAAAACCCAAAAACCCGAAAACATTGTATGCACATACATATATCCTACAAACAGATAACTGAAAGTGAAAGGGATTACGGGTTTTACTTTTTTGTTTCATAGCTGATCGTATGAATAAAAAGATAATTTACATTATGATCCTTATCAGTACCAATACTAATGTATATATTCCATTGTTTTTTTAATTCAATTTGTTGATCATAAGAATTTTAAAATTACCTAACACTTTGCAGAATTTTTAAGAAACATTTTTGTGCTGTTTTATTAGGGTATCATGCGATTCTTTTCACACATATTTTAAGAAAAGAATTACCCATTATGTACAAAATATCAAAGTATCAATTACATATATACATTTTTTCTACAGAGTGAGTATTTATTACAAAATACTTTCTATTGCAAAGGAATATGTGTATACAATTAATTGTATAAATTTATAATAATATGTAAAAAAAATATGTAAAAAACATTTTTTCAAATGAAACATAATTTATTATTTTAATATGCTACATGCATACTTGTAAATGTATAAATAAATGCAGTAAATTATAATAATAAAATTTAATTTTTTATTATTAAGAACGGTACTACTATTAAGTAATATTATTATTACACAGCAACACTAACTTGTAATTACTTATTATTCATTCTACTTTTTATACACACATCTCGAATATCAATCAACCAACTTTTAGCTCATCAGCGTGTGTGCGCATGAATTTTTTCATCATTTTTATCTTTCTTCATAATTCATTTTGTTAATTTTTGTTCATCCAGAGAATTGAAATATAAGAAAATCAGTCGCAGTACAACTATGTTACTGGCGACAACAAAGGGATGGCTTTTATTGTTTTTTTCTATTTTCCAGCGTCTCGTTGCACATATAATAGATTGGGGTATGAATAGCTTAGTATACTCCTATTAAATGTAACGACACTGGATAAAAATGAACTCTTCCATAAGACCTGTACTGAAAAAACTTTGTGAACAGAGTATAGATAATATCATTACAAGACACAAAATTATATGTTTTTCAAAAATACATACGAGTACATATGTATGGAGCTTAAAAAATTTGACTCCTTTTATACAATTTTGTTTGGTAAATTTTATTCTACTAAATTAAAAAATTTATCCCCATTCCTCCTACTGACAACCCATTTATTTACATAGGTGAAATGTTTCCTAAAATAGTGCTTCTTCTTTGACTCAAATTAATAGAACATAGCCCAAGATATAACATCTTAAAGTTGGCAAGTCATAATCCTTCCATATAAAAGTTTTAAACAAAAAGAATGAGTGAATTTTGAGTGCAATGATTCAATGAATAAAATTTATACAAAAAAAAAAACAACAACAAAATTTAAACATTATAAAAAATAAGATAATGAGAACGAACATTATTTTGTATGAATAGAAAAGAAGAAATGTACTTTATTTGTATGTTTACAACATTGAGCAATCAACCAACAACCCCGTGGTATAAACTAATCATACAGTTTGTATAGATGGAATGGAAGAAAAACGAACATGTATCATTAACACATTTATATACATGGTAAAAAATTTCATATAAATATTAATTCATCAGAAAATTGTAACAAAATTTATTGAAAATTGATTCAAAAAGTTTATAAAATTTAACAAATTGTTCCAAATTAATATTTTCTGATTGTAAAATATGAAATGAATTTCATAAATAGTGTAAAATTGATAATTTATAATTAAAAAAAAGTATTAATTATAGAAAATAATATACATAATTATAACAAAATAAATATCATGAATGAATAAAAATAATATGAATATCTATTGTTTTTAAAATTCACAACAATTTTCACAAATATAATTTTAAGATGAAAAATTTATAATGAGATCTAAATTTTTTACCATGTAAATCCTATGAGAAAGAAAATTATGACACAAATTTGTGTTGTATTGTTACTTGGTATTGGTAAGGCGCAACATTTTCTCAATATAAGGGCAGAACTGAAATTGTCCCATGAACAAAAATTTCCTCTGAACAAAAATGAATAAAGAGAGAGAATGATTCATAAACGAATATATGAAATATAATACTCATTTTTAGGGCTATTGTTAAACTGCCCCATAGAGTATGATCACTATGATCTTATTGATCATACAAAAAGAATAAAATTATTCAAAGAGAATTGAAATATGTTGAACCATGTATTGCATGTATACATATACATATATTGTATTTCAATTCTCTTTGCATATACTTGCATCAGTATCAGTATCAGTACACATGTACTTTGAAAAACAATTTACAACAAATTATTTTTGATTTTTCTCTACTTGTTTTTAGAAATTTATTTTGATGAAATTCTGCAATTTTATGCAATTTAAGGTGAAATTCTTTGTGGGGCACTGCCCTATCTGCCCTTAAGGTAGAGCCGCGTCTGTTTAGATCACTGTATGGATATGTTTCTGAATTTAAATAAACTTTTATATGTGTTAAATTACAATGATCAAATATACGTATAGTATTATCTTTATTTTTCTAACCAATTCTATTTGTTTGAAGTATAAATATAACAAATCTAGGTTTTTCAAGTTGTGTAGAGGTTTTTACAGACCAAACATGATGAGTTGTATTTGTTGGTAATGTAGGATATTCATAAAATTCTCAACTTCAAAAAGGAACTTCAATTGATTTTCAATTATTAATTACTTTTAATAATTTAAGACGATAATCATCAGCGATATGAGGAACTCTCCATAGAATTTTATGAATTTGAAGACTAAATTCTTTTGAAGTTTGTACTACATTATTATCAGATCTGGTACGAATTAATACAAGTTCGTGACGAGCATTTGCAATAATCTTTGTATAATCTTCAGCAAAACCTAAAAGCATCTTTAAAGGAATGCAAAAATTGAACAAATTCTCTAATTTTATTGATAAATCTGGAGACCAGCCCGCATTATATAACATTTTGCTTTGATTATTACTTAATGAAATGTAATTTTTCAAAGTAGTGGTTGTATCAACATTTCTACAGCGATCAATTTCGACTCTATTCAATTCATAACAAATTTCTTCAAATAGATACGCCATACAATTATTATTCAATTGTGCATGACAAGCTTTTAGTGTTTTACCATCAGGTGCAGTTAAAGCACCTTCAACATATAGAAAACTTTCGCATGGTAACAAAAGTAAATAGAATTTGAATAGAAATTCTAATTTCATCGCTATTTTTGAATGACATTAAGAATGGTAAATAATTATGATATTCCTTTTTAGAAATGCTTTCATCAAAACTTGGATGTTTTGTAATATTGAGTATTTCACTCATGTTATTATTTGATTTTAAAAATTCTTTATTGATATTTGTAAGTGAAGAAGATTTTTTGACTGATAATGCTGATAGTTTAGATGTTACTGGATAACTGTTAAAAGTATCTATATTTGTATGACTTTTATTATACAACAACATATCTATTTATATTGGTTTTAAATGAAATCTTATTGTAAAATTAATTAAATCACCGTCTTGATCAACAATTTTCACTTCTATTAAACTGATTCGTTTAGTGTTCACAGGTAAATAAATAACATTTCTAGGAACTTCTATTATTTTATACCCAGGACCAACATCTGGAGAAAATTCATGTAAAGTATGTACCCTATGGTTATTTATATATGAGCCTGTGATTAAATTACATTCTATACGAATAACGTTAACCTTGATAATATTTACGGGTAAATCTGATATATGTGTTTTTTCACTTAGTGGTAGTTATTTTCGACTAAATCCTAAGAGTTGACCGATAGATCGCTCTTTGTCAAAGAAGATTTCTTGATTACTTCTAATTTCCGTTTTCAGTGTGTTGTTGTTTGCTCTAATTTTGAGTGTATACTCGTTTTCTTTTTTCCCCAATTTTTTTTGCACGTGATGTGCGATATCGTCAACTTCATAAGACCCCACAGGTATCTCAGCAATTTCATCTCCTATATGAAACAAATTATTACTTATGTCAACGTTTGGAATTGAATTATATTTCTGAAATTCAATTAAACCACAACAATAATCTGTAGATAATTCTAATGGAGGAAAATATTCTGATTTGAGTATCGATGTATTCCCAGATAATGTTAGCGTTATTGACATTATGAATAAAAGTATAATAATGATAAGTATATACAATATATTTATGTTATATATGTATATAAAATTGAAATGAAAAAAAAAAACTTATTTTTGTTTCTATATATGCGCTATTTATTATCATTTATTAATACAATCATTTAAAAATTTTAAACATAAATGTCCATAAATGAATGACTTGTTCTCTATTATAATTATATCTTATTTTAGAACCTAAATATTTTATAACTTCTTTAGGTGGTTGTAAATTCCCAAGACTATCAAAATGTTCAACTTTATTATTATTTTTATAATAAGCAACCCAATGAGTACCTGATCCAGATGATTTGTCTAAATTTATAATTCCACGTTTTGGCAATTCATCAAGCATAAGGACTCCTCTAAAATATGGTATATTTTTAGCAAATGTTTGTATATCAAGCTCATTAAGTGGTCTATTGGGTAGCTGTTTTAAAAATTTTTTGTTTGCGGTGATAAGAAAAGACCTAATCCTTGTTTGTATGGTTTCAAATGAAGTTCTTTTCCCATAGCTACAGCTTCTATTTGCTTATTATGCCTTATACTTTCTGCCAGTTCTGCTTTTGAATTTTTAGCAGCAATTTGTGATGCTCCACCTGTTAGCGCACCGATTGCAGACAATCCTGCAAATAATTGTAAAAGGTAATATTCCACCTATTTTCGGTACAGGTATTACTCTTGGTACTTGAATTTTAGATTTTTTTCCCTTCACAATATTTTTTGCTGCTTTCAAAGCTAAATTTATAGCACTTGGTAAATTTTCTGGTTTCTCATTTTTTATAATGGATTTTACACCTTGTAGAGTCTTCCTAAACAATCTTTTATCAGAAATATTTTTTCTGCTTTTACGCTTTTTTTGTTTTTTAGAACAAGCCATTTCAAATTTAACTTTTGTTTTCATTGCATTCGTTACAAACCAAGCGTTTGCACGTTCACCTAATGATGAGTCACTAGCTTTTGTTCGTTGCCAGGCTTTTCCAGCTAATATTCTATCCAGCTATATATCTATTATTTAAATCTTTAGAAACTGAATAAGCATTGCATGCTTCATCTAAAAGATTTATACCTGTATCAACTCTTTCTAAACGTTCTTTTAATTTTGTACCAGGACCACAAAAGTTATAACCTGGTAAATGTAACTCAAATGGTAGATTATTAAATACTTTATTAAAAAGACCTTTTCCTTTACGAGTATAACGAGAACTAACTGAATTTTTTCTATGAATAATCATTTTATAATATGTATCTTCTTATTCAAAGTTTCTAATGTGAATATAATTTTTATTATATAAAACAATTAATTTATTGAAATAAAAAATTAGTTATAAATATGAAATACATAAAGCAACATAAAAAACTTGACGTTAAAAACTATGATTTTGATAATGTATCAACAGAACAAAAATAAAACATAGTACTTTGTTACCAAATAATATAAGAGTTCTCATTGTAGGTCCATCAAATTGTGGAAAAACAAATGTAATGATTAGTTTACTTGAGCATCCAAATGGACTTAAATTTGAAAATGTACTTATGGTATATCTCTATTCAAAGTCATTATATCAACCGAAATATGAATATTTGAAACGTATCTTAACACCAATTAAAGGCTTAGGTTTTGATACATTTTCAGAAAATAATGAAGTTTTATCAAGAGGCTAAAAGAAATTCTATTTTTATTTTTGATGATGTATGTAGCTTGTGAAAAGCAAAATAATATGCGTTCTTATTTTTGTATGGAACGTCATAAAGATATAAATAGCTTTTATTTATGTCAAACATATACTCATATACCAAAACATCTAATTAGAGATAATGCCAATTTCATAATATTATTTAAACAAGATGAAATGAATCTAAAACATATATATAGCGATCATGTAAATGTCTTTTGACAAATTTCGTGATATGTATATGTTATGTGCAGAATGTTGGAAAGAAAATTATGGATTTTTAGTGATATGTAAAGATTATCCACTACAATGTGGTCGCTATCGAAAAGGATTTGATATATTCATACATATAGCTGTATTTATTTTCTCATACCAGATTCAGAGACCGCTTGAGCTGTTTAAGAGCTGTTTTTAGCTGTATATTAGCTGTTTACATACCAGTTTTCAGAAACCGCTTTAGCTGTTTAAGAGCTGTTTTTAGCTGTTTTTTTAGCTGTTTACATACAAACCGTTTAAGATTAATCAATTGAAGTAGAAGTAAAAAATGGATTCAAAATTACTTAAAAACATAATTAAGTCAACTAATGAAATTCGTAAAAAATATAATGCTATCAAAACTGGGAAAGTTTTTAACGAAAAACTTCTTGAAGAAACTTTTATGCCAATAAGTAAACCGCTTAAAGAATTAAAAGAAAAATCTGAAGAAGAAATTGAGAAAAAAATCAAAAAATAAGTTAAAAAGAAACTAGTCAGTTTCTCCATATAAAGGAAAATCTGAAATTGATGAAATGAGCACATTTGAAAAAGATGATTTAAAATTTCCTATATTCAAATCAACCCCAGTTACTACAGATAATACTTTTCAAACGCCAGATAACACAATCTTATCAAAATCATATTTACAAAGTACTCCTATTCAAAAATTACGACGATCACTTGAGAAATCTTTAGAAGAAAGTACTTCATTAAATTCATATTATATGAGTGAATTTACAAAAGATTTTTATATTGATGAAGGTTATGGACCCAAGTATAATAAAGAAAATAATAGCTTTGAATTAGGTCGGAGTGATATGACATTTAATGATAGTGCTATAAATATTGATGGAGAAATTAGAATGCTACTAGAGGACTTTATGAACTTATTTTTATGAAAAATCCTTCTTTGTATAATACTGATGATCTTCAAAATTATCATAAAATATTAATTCAAACAAATGTTTACGGAAAAGATGTATTTGATGATAAAAGTTAAATCAAAGGTAATCCAGGTAGCAAATATAGAAATATTATTAGAAAATTAATTGAAACAAAAAAAGTAGGAAAAGGATTAATGCTTTTAAACAATAAAAAGCCTAATTACGTATATTGGGATAATCCTAATGAATTGGTTGACAGATTAAGATTACTTATTGCATCAGAGCAAGCAGGTCATACTAATCACAACAATATAATTATTTCAATAATAGAAGAGTTAAGAGAAGCTAATATTATTAATTAAACTATCATTGAACTTTTTCAATTTACATTATAATGAGTGTAGACAAATTCGGACGTTTTGTTAGTAATCGAACTAATCGTCAAATTATCGGTGAAAGAGGCCCTCAAGGACCTCCAGGAATAGGTTTCTCACTTACACCAAATGGTGATTTTGATATCAATTTTAAAAACTTAAAAAATGTTGCAAACCCTGTAAATACTCAAGATGCGGTTACAAAGCATTTTCTTGAAGAATATATAAATAATTTAATTATTGAAGCAATAACAAAATTAGAGAATACATGTAGGTAAAGTGAATACACAAAACCTTAAAGAAGATATTGAAAAAAATCTCACAAGTTTCAAATGTAATAAACACTAATATGCATAAATTGTTTATGGTATATAATGATAAACTTGAACGAATTAGTAATGGTATACCAAAAACAAATGCATACACAACAACAACTTAATCCTATCCTATATATGTACATATATACTAGTAAATAACAAAACTAAACATTTTTATACATAATAAGTTTATAAAGTTTTTTCGTAAATCCTGATATTTTATTAAAAAATAAAAAAATAAGTAAGAAACAACTTGTTGAAGATCTGCATAAATCAGCACGAAAAAGATTTAATCGAAAAAAAGTAATTACGAAAGGAATAGATGATCTTTGGCAAATAGATTTAGTAGAAATGGGTGCATATTCTGCAAATAACAAAGGCTATCATTTTCTATTAACTGTAATTGATGTATTCTCTAAATTTTCATGGGCGATTCCTGTAAAAACAAAAAGTGGTCCTGATGTAACTAAAGCAATGGAAAGTATTTTTAAATAGAATACCTAACAATATACAGAGTGATCTAGGAAAAGAATTTTACAACAAACACTTTTAAGATTTAATGAAAAAGAATCATATAAATCATTATTCTACGTATAGTACATACTTTGAAAGCATCAATTGTTGAACTTTTTAATAGAACTTTAAAAGCCTTAATGTGGAACCAATTTAGTTTTAAAGGAACTATAAATGGATTGATGACATTCAAAAACTAGTTGAAAATTACAACAATACAAAACATCGTACTATAAGAATGCGCCCTCGTGATGTTAATTCATCTAATGAAAAATTACTGCTAAAAACTGTATAGTAATTTGAAAGTCTTTTCTGGTGCAAAGTTCAAAATCGGTGATTCTGTTCGTATAAGTAAACATAAACACATCTTTGAAAATGGCTATATACCAAATTGGACAACTGAAATTTTCAAAATTAAAAACATAAAAAATACGAATCCAGTAACGTATTATTTAGAAGACTATAAAAGTAATCCAGTTAAAGAAGGTTTTTATGAAAAAGAACTTT